>MU225010.1:1853478-1915249 GCA_018584345.1 Thuja plicata | reverse complement strand
TTGTACTTGACCATGCCTGTCGAACAAGCAACCTGGACTCATAAGCTCAATTCTGCAAGTAGACCCTACCATGAATGCTTACCAACTCATGAATTTGTCCAGGACAAGAAATGACCCTTGACGGCCGTCGCTTTATCACTCATCAATGAGTCCTCGACCCTGACCAACTTCTCACCAACTGCATCTGAGCAATAACTTCTACGTGGGCTCTGCATCTTTTTCCACGCCTCTGGCTCATCTTTGAAGTCTCTCTGTAACATTCTGGAAGTCCTCGACCCTCGACGACTTCATCTGCATCATCCTCGCACAGTCGCGAGAAAAGCTCTTATTGCTTTATTTTCTGAGCGAGCTGGCGACGAGCTTCATCTTCCTTTGGTCACGCACTCGCCATCCCTTTTTATTTATCCAACTCTGACAGCGAGTGCACGATGGATCCACTTCTTTACTCGTCACTCAGTTGCGAGCTGCACTCTTCTCAACTTTCTATCAGCGACTGAACGACAAATACCCTCATCCAGCTCGTCGCGCACTCGCAGGCGTCTTTGCCTTTATCTTCATTGCTCAGCGAGTGAGCGACCGAGCACATATTTTTTCTCGTCGCGCACTCGCAACCTGTTTCTCTTCTATGTGTTTTTCCTGGCGACCGAGCGACGAGGACTCGTCTTTTGACAATCGCTCAGTCGCGAGCTGGTCTTTGATAACCTAGAAACATTTACGACTGAGCGACGAGCTCCACCTTCTTTGGTCGCGTAGTCGCGGATCATCCTCACTTTACCCTTTTCTGCTCGGCGACTGAGCGATGAGCTACTACCCCCTTTTTGGTCACGTAGTCGCAACCCCTTTCTGTTTCATCCGACAACTGCAGCGACTGAGCGATGCGTTACCATCCGAGCTCGTCGCTCACTCGCGAGCCAGCATCATATCTTCTAAAAACACCTGTGAGTGCGCGACGACATCACCCCTTAGCTCGATCGCTCAGTTGCGGACCTGTAACATTAATCTTTAAAGACATCGCGACTGCGCGATGACCTCCCGGAACAACTCGTCACCAACTCGCGCACTGCCTTTTCCTTTATCCTTTCGAAAAACATTAGCGCGACTGCGCGACAACACCTACTGCTGAGCTCATCGCTCGATCGGGAAGGGAAGAGACCTATGCAAGAAAAGGTAGCGACTGAGCGATGAGCGCGATTGGCAGCTCGTCGCTCAGTCGCACAACTTAAACTTTGAACAAACTTTTAAAAAGTTTGTTGCGCGATGAGACATATCTTTTTGAATGGTTTGCTAGATTCCAACCTGGCACTTCAAGCTGAATTTCTTGGCGATCAAAATAATAATTATAACATTAATGTTATTGTGAGTGGATTTTTATCCCATGACTTGAGAAGAGTTTGGAATAAATGGAGATGTATTATCAAATGACTAAAGGATATAACTTCAAAATATTTCATAAAAATCATAAATATCGTATCATAATTATGGGGTATGATATCAAGCTTCTTCATTCTTTCCAAAGAAAAAACTGATTATTGTTCGAGAAACTTCACTATCATTTTGGTACGAAGAAGAAAAAGTTTTTTTGTTTTGTTTTTTGAAAATTTTTGGCAAGGGTGGGCCTTGTATGTCCATGGATAAGTAGTTGAACCTCTCGAAGGTTAATTGTATGAGGGGCCCTCTTAAGCATTCAGATCTAAGAGATTGCAGGAAGTCGTTATAGAACAGTGAGCTTTGGGATATCTTTAGTAGAGGCAATTTCATGCCATATTTCTAGGCCATGAAGGGTTATAACACTACTCTTTCCATGAAGTTTTTTAATTCCTAGCACCAATGCAATTTTTTCATTGGGAGCATCAAATTTTGCATGACCCCTAAGGTGATAGCAGAAGTTATGGGCTTAAAATGCAAAGGTGACATAGTTGAAAGGAAGAGCTCTGGTGACTATAAGCTCTTCATGAAGGATTTTTTTTAAGAAAGGAGAGAAATTGGTGGTCACAGCAAACAAAAATGGGTATGATAGGTTCTCTTTTCCCCCTCTGTGTGCTCTAGTCTTCTTCTTTGTTATAAAATAATTTTTCCTAGAAAGTAGCCACACTACCTTCCATGGGTCTCACTTTCCTATCTTGAATCATTTGAGAAATGGGCATAGGATTATTATGCCCTTCTTTTTATATTCCTTTCTCACTAGTAGCATTGTGAAAGGTGTATCCCCACCGCTCCACTAGGGCATCATGTATACCATTTATCATTGCCAATTTGACAAATCCCTATTATAAGTCATCTTCTATCATATCCTCATCAAGAATAAAGTCACATTGTGAAGTTGGCCAAAAGAATAGTTAAACTTAATCTTGTTGAATCTAATCATCTCCCTAATAAACCAAACCCTAGTGGGAAAAAGACCAATCCTTCCAGGAAAAAGAAGACTAAAAATCATAAAGCACCTAATGCAGAAATCCCCCTTGAAGAGACCTTGCTTGATACTACTCCTCGGAAAAGGAAAGTTGTTGCAACTGAACCCACCTATTCAAAGACAAAAAAATATAAATAAAAAGGTGAAAAGGATTACCCCTTTTATTGATATTGATAATGAAAAAGATAAGAATGGGGATATTGAACAAATGGAGGAACCTAAACATGAAGGAAGTTTGGAGGAAAGGAGGGCTACCCATGTTCACAATAAGGTCTACATGGAGTATGATTTGAATGAGGAAGAAGAATCTACTTAGAATACTGAAGATGAGGATTATGTTGTTGAGGTTGAAGAGCTCAAGGAAGAGGAAAAAGAAAGATCTTTGGAAATAATTGTGACCCTAAATGAGCTGGAGGATATAGTTAATATGGTGTATAACTCTTCCTTCCATATTGGTAATGATCCTCTAGAGAATATACCACCTTCTCCTATTCTAGAAGAGAAAAGTGTTACCTATGATTTCCAAAGTCAAATTGATGAATTGCAAAAAAGAGTTGGTTCTCTTGAAATTTTTTCTTCTACGTCAGTGCATAATAAAGATAAAATCAAGGATGTTATTTTCTCTCTGTAAGGTGGTTGATGAGATTATGAAGGTATCTATTTGGAATTGTTACTGGGAATAGTAGGTTGAAGAAAGCATCGAAGAAGAGGAAAGAAAGCTAGACAAGTGAGGAAGAACATCTCAATTAGGACAATGAAGACTGGTAAAGCCTTCTCAAGAGTCTTTCTATAGACCGAGATAGAATTTCTAGGGCTAATAAAAGTTACTTTTGGTAACCTTTTTGCTTTTGGTCCTGATGCTATGTTTAGGTTATCTGATAGTTTTAGACTTAAGTTTGTTTTTTTTAGTTTCCGTAGCATACTTACTATTTGATGAACTCTTGAAACATTTCAACATTACATTTTTGTAGTTTCAATAGTGGCAGGAGAAACATTAACTATTTAAGATGTTTGATGATGATAAACTTTGATAGTATTATGGTTGATAGTGGTAGTGTTGGGAACTCTTTGATGGTGACTATTTTGGTTTTTGATTAATTTTGTGGGTGAAGGTTTTTGGCGTTCTCTCAGCTATTATGGTACTGAGTAGGGATTCCAGTCTTACTTCTTAGTGTTTTTTTGTTGTTGTTATACGATCAGCACCCCCCACCACCCCACCGACTTAATAAAAAACAACAACTTGTTTAGTCTCATACTTATTGCTTCACTTCCTAGAACATAATTTAGAAGGTTGGTATTATCATCATGCAAGTGAAATCATCTCATTAGTAGATCATGAAGAGTTCAAAACCAACTCTATAATAGAATTTTCATATCTTTCTCTAGATTGAGAAGGGTGTAAGCATTACATCCCTTAAAAGGTATTAGAGATCATATAAAATGACCAAATCATTAATATTTTAATAAACAAATTTTACAATTGTATTTTTATATAATATATTATATATTCATAAAGCTTTAGTTATAAGAAATACAAGGGACTTTTCATACTAAATTTTAATATTTTTTTTTATTTTTTTTTCAGTAACAAATATTATCTAAAACCCAACTTCTAAATAATATAAAAAATCTATAAAAAAAATTTAAATTTTGATTAATTGACATGTGTCCAAATAAAAAATAAACAGTTCCTGTAAACTACATAAGCAGTATATGTCCTCCCTCTTCTAAGATTATATGATCTATATCGAAGATAGGGTAAAAGATACGAGCATTACTTATGACAGTAGAAAAACACAGTAAACTAAAATTGCCAAAAGAAATTCTTTCACCCGCATACCTGATACTATACAAAGCATCACCGTAATCAAAATTGGCGTAATGTTTATAAGCACGACCTCGTTTAGTCAGAGTCTTTCATATTTTGCAAAAAGCCTCTTTATGCCTATTTTTAAAGCTCAAAAAAATCTTTGGGTATTATGCTATTAACGGTGGCAGTCACAAATGCTATTACCATGGAAATGATTGAGACTAGCAAGCTTGCTTGAGAGTAATTGGACATCACATCTATATTCAAGCTCCCAGAATGACTCTCTTGCAACTGCTGTCGAATAAACGACCGTAAGGGAAGCGAGGAAAGCCAATGTCAGAGAATAAGGATAATTTAATAAACTTTATTAAATACCAGCTTGGCAACTCCATAGTCTATACTCTCTTTGTTATCTTCAATTCACCTGGGTTTGTCAAGATGGCTACAAATGTGACCGTGGGAATGAGAGATGCCATCACCATATATGTTTTAATAATACTCTCTGTAAATTTGCGATGCTTATAATCATTAGTTGTATTGCATTTTTTTTTGAGAATTGAACGAGTGCCTCCTACAACGTCCAATCTCTCTGCAATGGTGGCACATTTGGGGTTGTCCTGAGGTGTTTTTGATCCTATATCAAGTGCATTAATTGTTGAAAGTTAAAATTGCAGACAAAGACTAACTCAAACAAAACAGAATACAAAAGATAAAAAATGCACAGACTTAGAGACACCAAGTTTATAGTGGTTCGTCCAGGTATTCTAGATTACATCCACTTTGCAAGTAGGGCCAATATCTCTATTGAAAAATAATGTCTGGTACAATACCATAGCAGCTCTCAGCTATTAGTTTTCTTATTACAATGCATGGTCAAGCATCTTTGTAACACCTGCGGATGACATGGAAAAGATGGTTACAGACAACAGTGATTGGGCTTCACAGTTGTGTGCAGAGCTGTTACTCTGCAGAACTGTTACAATCTCTCACTTCAAGTCCAATCAGTGCTACAAGACGAGTTGCTCAGAGATATCCCCCACTTGGTGCTTAAGGCTATGTTGTCACAATGCCGAGAGAAGTCCTACAAAATTCAAACTTCTCTCGTGGCACAACCTTGGTAAAAACATCTGCTGGATTGACCTTCGTATCAATCTTCTCTAAGTGTAATCTTTCCTCTTCAAGAGCATGACAAATAAAATGAAATCTGGTTTCAATGTGCTTTGTGCAACTGTGGAAAGTTGAATTTTTGGCCAATTGAATGGCGCTGTTGCTATTAGAAAATAAGGTAAATGTGGATTGTTTAAATCCCAATTCTCCAAACAATCACTGTAACCATATCAGCTCTTTAGCTCCCTCAGTGAGAGCAATGTATTCAGCCTCGGTGGAGGAAAGAGCAACCACTTGTTGCTTCCGAGAAGTCCAGCTAATCACTACTCCAACAAAAGTAAACACATAGCCTGTTGTAGACCTCCATGTATCTAAATCTCTAGCCATATCAGAATCAACATATCCACAAATATAAGAGGCCTTACTGTTAAAACATAAAACATGAGAGGAAGTTCCTTTCAAATACCAAAGAGTCCATTGAATTGCTTGCCAATGAGTTTTTCCAGGATTACTCATAAAACCACTCACAACTCCCACTGCTTGGGCAATATCTGGACATGTGCTAACCATAGCGTACATCAAACTACCAACTACTGAAGAATAAGGAATACCAGCCATCTCTTTTTTTTCTTCCTGAGTAGAAGGACACATTTTTGAAGATAATCGAAAATGATTAGCCAAAGGAGTGGCAACCGATTTTGAATTTGTCATATTAAATTTCTCTAAAACTTTAAGGATGTATTTTTCTTGAGATAACTTAATTTCTCTCTTATCTCTATCTCAAATGATATCCATCCCAAGAATCCTCTTCGCCCTAAATATTTCATGGCAAAACAAAGAGACAAATGTGTCTTCAGCTCATGAATGACTCTCATACTCTTACCAGTAGTCAACATATCATCAACATACAATAATAAGATCACAAAACTCACCACTCATAAGCCTTTTGAGGTACACACATGGGTCTGAATCGCAGCGAGTGAAACCTTGCTGAGTCATGTTGTTATCAAAATTTAAATACCATTGACGAGGAGCTTTCTTCAGCCCATAGAGACTCCTCTTTAATCTGCAAACTAAATGCTCCTGCCCCTGTTTTACAAACCCTTCCGGCTGTTCCATATATAATTCTTCATCAATGTCCCCATGTAGAAATGTTGTTTTGACATCGAGTTGCTCAAGCTCAAGATCCCATACTGCTGTCATACCAAGAACCAAATGAATGGTCTACATTTTTATCACTGGAGAAAATATTTCATTGAAATCCACACCCTTCTGCTGAGCAAATCCCTTCACTACCAGTCTGGCCCGGTATCTCTTCCGTCCTCCATCTTCTTCTTTTATGCGATAGACCCATTTATTCTTCAATGCTTTACGATTTGGCAGAAGAGTGACCAAATCTCAGGTCTAATTTGTGTGTAAGGATTCCAGTTCATCACGCATGGCATCCATCCAGAATGCCAAATTCACATCAGTACATGCTTGCTTGTAGGTTTGTGGCTCTGCTTGATTAGAACACAAAGAAAATAATAATTCATAGTCATCAAATCTACTTGGATGTTTCCTCTCTTTGGTAGACCTCCATAATTGTATATTCTAATTTTTATTGTGACTATCAGTAGCTTCTATATTTTCAAGTCCTTGTGGATTTTTTACACTCTGTTGTGTGTCTACAGAGAATTTTATAGCAGGCTGCATATCTCAAAAGGAGGCTACAGACTTGATAGCAGTCCACACTGCTGGTGGCTGGGGCCTGCATAGGAGGGGAGCTATGAGAAACAACGGATGCTGTGTGGGCTGCAGAGTATCTCTAAGCGGGGAAGAGCAATCAAAACTCTACCTTGTGGAGTCCCTGCGAGTTAGAGGAGGCAACAGCGCATGCTGGGGTGGAGTCCACGGCAGAGGGTCCATCCCTTGGGAGAACAGGGGAAGCAATGTTGAGAGGGAAGACTCCCACATAGTAGTGGGGAGTATGATATGAGGCATGGGTGGAGGAGTATGCAGAGACTGCTATGGAGTTTGAGTAGTCTGCTATTTGGCAGTGCCAAAATTAGGCCAATGTTGCCCTGCCTGCGTAGAATGCAGAGGCTGCTGCTGCGTAGAGGTAGGGTTGTTATAAAATAGAAGTTGTTGTTGTATTGGGCATGACAGAGAAGTTGTGGAGGAAGTATGTTGTGCAGAGCTAGAGGGGATAAATGTTGATGGATGGAATGTGACCCAAGGTGCACTGGGCATGCGATCTCCATTGTAAGACAAATTGAATTTAATAAATCCATCATAAGAGGAATTCTGAACTTGCAAACCTGAGAATGATTTCTCATTAAATACAACATCCCTGCTCTGTATCACTTTCTTAGTGATTGAATCCCATAGACGATAACCAAATTCATCCTCACCATACCCCAGAAATATACATCGTTTAGATTTAAAATCCAATTTTATTCTCTGCTCTTTATTAATGTGAGCATATGTGTCACATCCAAAAACACGCAAATGAGAAAAATAAATTCTCTTACCAGCCCACCTCTCTTCTGGAATGTCAAAATCAAGACATGACGAAGGAACGCTGTTTATTAAATAAACCACTGTATTACATGCCTCGGCCAAAAATTCCTTCCCCAAATCGGCATTAGACAACATACACCAAGCTCTTTCCAAAATAGTTCTATTCAACCTCTCTGTTGCACCATTTTCTTGAGGTGTATACAAGACTATTTTAATCCTCCGAATACCATGATCTACACAAAATTGATCAAACACCAAAGAGAAAAACTCACCACCATTGTCCGTTAGTAGACATTTAATCTTTCTTCCAATCTGATTTTCCACCTTAGCCTTAAAGCTTTTAAATTTTGAAAAAACTTTTGATTTCTTATTCAGCATGTAAATCCAAACTTTGCAAGTGCAATCATCAAGAAATGTAACAAAATAATTAGCACCACCGATAGAAGTTACCTCCGTAGGAAAAAAAACATCGGAATGAATGAGCTCCAATGGAGATTATTTCTTCTCATGACCTGTCCTTACAAAGCTGTTGCAATTTTGTTTGACATAAATGCAATGCTCACACAATGTCAAATCAACCGATTTTAAGCCTAGAAGTTGGTCTCTGTGAAGCATAACTTCAAGACCTGTTTTGCTCATATGACTAAGCCTCTTATGCCAAAGTTTGACATTGCTATCTACAGCTGCCATGACTACTCCCACTTCACCGTTACACTCTAATGTGTATAAAATTCCATTTTTCTACCCTTTTGCTAAAAGCAATTGACCTTTGGACACTTTCCAAGAAGCTAAATCAAAACTAACATTGTATCCTTGTGTATATAACTGACTAATAGAAATCAGATTACACTTAAGCGTAGGAACATGCCTAACATCTTTTAAATTCCATTTACTTCCATTTTTTAGCCACAATGAAATATCCCCTTTGCCGACTATATCACATTCTTTATTATCGCCAAGAAAAACTTTACCAAACATACCGTCATGGTAATTTGTGAAGGCACTCTGACATGTAGTTGCATGAAAGGAGGCACCAGAATCGAGAACCCACGAACTTGAATCCATGTCACTGGCTGCAAGTACCAGGGCTCATCAATTGCAGCATTAATACCGACATTAATAAAATTATTTTGAGCCCTTTTATAGTTCCAGCATTTCTTCTTTGTGTGTCTAGATTTTCCACAAAACCAACATGCACCATTTCTTCCTCTTGATTGCGAGTGATGACTCAATCTGCCTCTTTTGTTGTTGTTGTTATTATTATTATTATTATTATTATTATTATTTCTTCCTCTCTCACGACTTCTCCCTCTATTGCTTGTGCTCACAGCTATTAGAGCATCTCTGGAAGAGGGTTCTTGTTGCTTCCTTCTCATGTCTTCACTGAGTAATGTGGTTGTGACTTCATCAAATTTCAGCTTACTCTTGGCTAGAACTGAAGTGCTCACAGCCATTACAACTCGTTCTGAGCTGTTCGAAAGCGAGCATAATAATAATATTGCCTTTATTTCATCATCTAATGTAATTTCAATCGAAATCAGCTGAGTGACAGGAGTATTGAACTCGTTTAGGTGATTCGATATCAGCCCTCCTTCTTTCATTTTCAGATTGTATAATTTCTTGATGATGAATACTTTGTTCGATGCTGAAGCTATCTCATATAGTGAACATAATTTATCCCATAGTTCTTTCATGTTCTTCTCAGTCAAAACATTGAAGAGGATGTTACTGAATAGAGATAGGAAAATCGTTGCCTTTTCTTTCTGATCGATCTTCTCCCAATCTTCATCTGACATCGAACCCTTTCCTTTTTTTTTCCAAGTAATGCTAGTCGCAAATCCTGCTTAATAAGCAGAGATTCAATCTGAACTTTCCATAATCCAAAGTTCTGCCCTGAAAACTTCTCAATCTTCCATTTATTTGCTTCATCCATGGTGCCTACAAAACCTTACCAATTTCTAGAAAAACTGAATGAGCTTAACCAGCTCTGATACCAATTATTGAAACTAGCTCAAACAAAACATAATACAAAAGATCAAAAATGCACAGACTCGGAGACACCAAGTTTATAGTGGTTCATCCAAGTATTCTGGATTACATCCACTTTGCAAGTAGGGCCAATATCTCTATTGAAAAATAATGTCTGGTA
Source organism: Thuja plicata (assembly GCA_018584345.1). NCBI lineage: Eukaryota > Viridiplantae > Streptophyta > Pinopsida > Cupressales > Cupressaceae > Thuja > Thuja plicata. The sequence continues at coordinate 1,905,271 of MU225010.1, read as the reverse complement.
CAATACCATAGCAGCTCTCATCTATTAGTTTTCTTATTACAATGCATGGTAGAGCATCTTCGTAACACCTGCAGATGACAGGGAAAAGACGGTTACAGACAATAGTGATTGGGCTTCACAGTTGTCTAAAGAGCCATTACTCTGTAGAACCGTTACATTAATGTCTTTTCCACTTAGGGCATTTACATTGTCATATTGAAATGACAGAAGAAGATCTAGTACCTGCATCAACAAAGCACCATATTGCATTATAACTTTGTGTGATGTTGACACAATTGGGGTTGTCTTGGATTCCAATGACTTCAAACACAATCTGAATGATGAATAGTGAAACAATGATAACAAAAAAATGAATGATTTCATAATCTAAAGGTTGAGTCAAAAGTTAATTTTCAACAATCAGAGCCACATTTCTATGAAGATGTATAGAAAGGTTAATATCTACTAAAATTTGAGAATACATTGAATGTCCCATGTAGGAAGTTAACTCGTCAACCATTAGGAAGTGATGAATAGAGTTACAAATAGATTCAAAACAAGACACCTCCATGAATTGAAAGGGAAGATTACAACTTAGTCATCTCCAGACCAAATCCACAAAAATTGGTTTGGAAAGTGGGTTAGAAATTTTTGGTCCATGGCTTAATAGAGAAACACTATTCTCCTCAAGTGTATAAATGATCCAAAACAAGTTTGTATTTTGTAAAGAAATAAAAGAAACCTTTAGCAAATGGATAAAGCTCAATCATACCAATTTTAAGAGGCTACCAAAAATTGAAATCAATCCTTAAAGATCTAATAGAAAAGGCCAAAGACTAGAGAATATACAAACGAAACCCCCAAATAAAATAGAGCTCTTTGTTCTCTACTGTTGGAAAAATGGTTAGCACTCCCTTTGGGATTCGTGACAAGGGACTAACTGCCTCCTATGGATTCTATAAGTCTATTGGTTGTATGAGGCATTGACAGGTTGATCTTTTGGTGCAACAACAACTACACTTGTAACAAGTGGTATCAGAGCTTGGTCACGGGTTCAAATTCCCTCAGGTAACTTTGAGGGGGAGATTATTGGCAAAATAGTCAGTGCTCCTTTCGAGATTCATGACAAGGGACTAACCACCTCATGTGGATTCTATAAGTCCAGTGGTTGTATCAAGCATTGATAGGTCGATCTTTTGGTACAACAACAACCACACTTGTAACATCTACCACCTCCTAACCACAAACCACCACAGGAGGTTAGTTGGCAAAAGTAAGTGGTCTAAAAGTCCTCTAGGGATGAGTAGGAGTACCAACACCAACAAATTTGAAAATCTTTGAGCAACCCTATTCATAGCCATAGGACCATAATCCCCCTTAGCCCCTATCCTAGAGGGACCAACACTGCAAAAGACATGCATGGATGTCACAAAAACTTGCAATGGAAAAAATTGGAGGTCATCAACACCCACCAACATGATCTCTATAGTCAAGACAGGACCAACATAACCAATAAGAATAGTGTTAGGGGACATGATTGAGCCAAGGACTAAGGCCCAAATGCACACCATGAAGCTGTAACCTAAAAAATAAACACCATTACGTAAAGGGTCAGATCTAAAGGGAAAGCCACAACTGACACAAGAAACATATGAACCATCAAACAGAAAGCATGAACCAGAGGGCACCATGGTTTTAGAAGGCAACGCAACATGAAAGTAAGTTAGGAGAGTCATTTTAAATAAGAGTTGTAAGCGAAAATGTTTTTCAATTAATATTTAATATCTAGTGTAGCATTATATTAGGAGATCAATTAATAGATAATTTATTAATTGTTACAAATTTTCACATTAGAAAAGCCACATTACACATTTGAGAGTAGCGTCGTTATTAACCTATAATAATATATAAAATTATAATAATATAAAATATTTATTCTGAAAATAATAAAATATCATATCATATCATATAAAACCAATGTTTCTAAATATTTTAAAAAGAAGCATTTCAATAAATTTTGTTAAGAATGTATTACTTTAAACATGATATCTACCATTTCATCAATCAACAAATTGACAACTTCAAATTGAAGAACACTAAGATCATATATTAAGAAGAACCCACTTCAAAGTAATATCATGTAAAAGTTTGAACTAATGGCTTATGCTTTAAAGATCTTATCTACTTTATTTCCTTTGACAATTGAAATAGATACTTTTAGTACTTTACCTCTATTGTGTAACTAGAGAAAATGCTAACCTTATGGATCCAAATGTTGGACTCTAAATACATACAAGGAAATCGGAACTTGTGGTTTAGAACAATAAAATGTGTTTCTTTATTTATTAGTATTATAGTCAAACTATAATTCTTTAAAAATCAATTGTATAATCAACAATAATTTAAATTTGAAACACATTGAAGAAGTGATGCATCTACAAATTTGTATATATCTCAAATATCTAGACAAGTCTATGATTTCATATAATTTTTCAGATTCCTACATTTTTTTATTATGGTTCCTAATATAATATATCCTGAAGCAACTAAATAGTGTTACTCAAATGTCCAAGCCATAAAGAAATTTATGAATTTCTAGAATATTTCCATACAACTCTACGAGGGCTAGGCTAGGGCTTAGTGGGCAAGGGATTTCTAGTCTCTGTTGTTTTCACTATTTGACATGATGAGGCACTCTTCTATTTTTTGATGTACAAGCTATAAAAAACTTAATTCTATTAAGATTCATATAAATACTTCTTATTGTTTATCGAGATAAAAAGTTATGAATTTCTCTTTCTTGTAATCTATTTTCAAATATTACTTCAAATTATATTTGAAAATGATCAACATTTTTTTTTGATGTAATAGCCTAACCATTAATTATATTAATTGATAAAAAAACAAGTACAAAAAGAATCTATAAATTTGATTCCTTCCTGCAAAATTATAAATAATTTTGTGAACTATATAACACTTATAAATTTTTAAAACATTTGTAACAATACCTAAAGTTGCTATTAAATAATTAATAAGTACAAATATTTATCTTCAAGCAACTATATAGTGTTACGCAAATGTCCAAGCCATAAAGAAATTTATGAATTTCTATAATATTTCCATACACCTCTACGAGGGATAGGCTAGGGCTTAGTGGGCAAGGGACTTCTAGTCTCTTTTGTTTTCACTATTTGACATGATGAGGTGATCTTCTATTTTTTGATGTACAAGCTATAAACTATGTAATTCTATTAAGCTTTATATAAATACTTCTTGTAGTTCACCAAGTATAATGTACTACAAAATTTAAATACTATAAATCTACAATGTTAGATTGACATGATTAAAAATATTTGTACTTATAAATTAAAGGATAATAATTTTATTATTACTGATACATAATTATTTGATGATGAACAATTTTTACAGATTGTAAAATCTATAAATTTAATTCCTTCCTAAAAAATTGTAAATAAACTTATGAACTATATAATACTCATAAATTTTTAAAACATTTGTAACAATACTTAAAATTTTTATTAAATAATTAATAGGAACTAATAATCCTACTACAAAAAAAGAAAAATTCCAAATTCTAGGACAAAGAAAAAACCCCTGAGAAGGAGATACCTTTAGAGGAAGCTCTTCTTCAAACCACTCCCTAGAAGCGAAAAACCACCCATTCCAAGCCTTCAGGTTCTGCTACCAAAATGAGCAATGAAAAGCCCAAGCAAACCATCCCCCTCATAGATATTGGTAAGGAGGAAGAAAAAATGGAGGAGATGTATGAGGTTGAAGAACCTAAAAATGAAGGGAGCTTAGGGGAAAGTAGGTCGGCTAGGATTCATAATAAGGATAAGAAAGAGAAAAAATGAGGAGGAAATGGTTCCGCAAAACTAAAGAGGAATTTGAACTTGGCGAGGAAGAAGATACTACTAAGAATACTGAGGATGAAGACTATGTGGCTAATGCTAAGGAACTTGAGGAAACATAAAAATAAAAGGAAAATAATGTTTATTTGAATGACCTCAAAGACATTGTTAATATTATTTGCGAGTCTCCTCCTCATTTTGGTAATCACCCAGATGTCAATGTCCACACTTCCCCAGTTGAGGTGAAAAAGCCGCTTCTTGTTTTCATGCTTAAATTGGTAAATTGAAAAACAGGACTAGTATTTTGAAGGGTGTTGTCATGATTTCTGATAACTTCAAAAAGGATTGTAAAAATGTTATTCATTCCATTTGCAAAGTTATCGACAGGTTTATGAATAAAGCTCTATTTGGTGTGGACATGGGAAGAAGCAAACTGAAGAGATTTGCGTGGAAAGAGAGTGAGGATTTGGCCAAAGATGAGGAGGATACCGAAGATTGGCTTTATTCTCTCAGGAGCCTATCTAAGGACTGGGTCAAGATTACTATTTATTTAAATAATTAGTTCTATTTTGTTGTTGATTTTTTGTCCCGTCTTCTTATTTTTTCTGTATGGTTGTTTTAAACTTACGGTTCATGTGATCTTCACAACATCTTTGTTGTTTGATAAACTTTAAAAACTTTATGTTAATGTTTTCTAGTAGTTCCTACAGTACTAGTAGTTTTAGTGATTTAAACTAGATAGTTGATGTTAACTTTGACTATGCTAAAGTTAGTAGTAGCAGTAGAAACTCTCTGAAGATGTTTTTAGGTGTTTTTCGTTAAGTTTGTCAGTGGGATTATTTTGCTTGCTTTCGGTTGTCATGGCCTTGAGTAAGCTTTCTTTTGCTGTTTCCTAGTGTGTTTCTATCTATTATGGGATCATAGCCCGTTCCTTGTTGACTTAACAAAAACCATTATCACCAAGTATTATGTACTAAGAAACTTAAATACTATAAATCTAGAATGTTAGATTGACATGTTATAAATATTCATACTTATAAATTAAATGATAATACTTTTATTATTATGATATATAATTATATAAATATATTGTTAAAATGGATTCAAATAGATAAAAATTTGATAAATAAACAAATTAATACACAAATTTAAATATTATATTTATTTAAAACAATTAAGAGAGACATTTCGTACAACGTTGTGAATAATTGTTTTTTGACGCTGTACCAAAAATTAAAAACCAGCTTGAAAATAATATAAACAAGTTATGAAAAATTATAAAATTTATTTAATTGGCATGAAAACGAAGCATTATTGCAATTAAGAGTGGCGTAATGATTGTAAACGTGACCTCGGTTTGCCAGAGCAGGCCATATATCAAGAAAGCCTTCTCATCCTTACTTTCCAAGATACCAAGGTGATGGGGTATTATGACAAGAATGGTGGCAGTCACAAAAGCTACCACCGTGGAGATGATTGAGACTAGCAAGCTCGCCTCAGAGAAATTGGACATCACATCTATAACTGAGCTCCCAGAACGGCTGTCTTGTAGCTGTTGTCGAAGTAACCACCCTACAACCGCTGTAACGGAAGCGAGGAAAGGCAAAGTGTCAGAGAATAAGAATAATTGGAAAACTTTATGAAATGCTAGCTTGGCAACTCCATAGTGTATACTCTCTTTGTCATCCTCAATTCCCCCTGGGATTGTCAAGATGGAAACAAATGTGACAGTGGCAATCATTGATGCCACCACCATGTGTGTATTAATTGTACCTTTGTCTATCCCTTGCTCAGACCCATTACCTGGATGAACAGAAGTAGTTTTAGATTTAGTTAGGAGTCTCGACCTTCTAGCTCCTGCATCTTTCAGTCTCTCGACGATGTCGGCACAATTGGGGTTGTCTTCAGCTATGTCAAGTGCAGTCACACCTTCATTGTTGAGGGCATTTACATTTTCACCTCGAAATGGCAGGAGGAGGTCAAGTAGCTGCACTTACAAAATACCATATTGCATTACAGCTCTAAGCATTCGAATAGTCCTCATCACACCGTCTCAAATATTAAGATAATTTGTGCGTAGTCTTATTTATTCTATCCCTTGTAGCAAATTATAAGGGATAATTGAAAATGATGTAATCAAAGGCAAGGGAGATAATACTAATATAAAACTATTTATTGCACCCACTAATCCTCAATCACATTTTTACACAAATCCTTTTTCACATAATTTAAACAATTATAATGTACATAATATGAAGGATAATATAAATAATGGTAATAAAGATGTAGTATCATGTCCTTGTACTAAATTTAATGTTCCATCTTCTTCTCTTCCTATTCCATTCATTATATTTTAGAATGAGAAGATCTCAAAAAGTAGTAATTGAACCATTATATATATGTTGTAGTTTCTAGTGAACATCACCAATTAAATTCTCCACCAGTCTAGCATGCTAACGTAATGTATACACTTCATGTATAGCGATAACTTATTATTTAACATATATTGCTTGAGTATGTATATTCTAAGATTACATTTCAAAATACTAATAGAATGTTGATTAGTACATTAGGATGCATCCTTTTGTAATTAGAGTCGGACATAAGAAACTACTAGTATTTATCATTTCATACCATCATTCAACATATTCAATGTAATACTTGGGAAACCTCATATCAATACAAAGCTTTGATTAAGACAAGCAGATATCAATAAAAAGTTATACATTCCCTTCTACATCACTTTATCAATTGTTTTAATGAGAAAAAAGAGATGAAATTGGAAATGGGTCTATACAATCCAATATCGAAGCCTAGTCACTTTATCTTAGAAAAAATTACAAAGTCACCCAATATTATAACTTATTAGATGTACCATAATATACATGATTTATATACAATATACTTTCATAAATTAGAAAGAACACAAAAAACATTATCATTCAAATCTAGATCTTTCAAACACCAAATTTCATATACAAAGAGTTGTGTGACCAAAGGAAGAAGTTGTGGTGCACTAAATTCCTATATTCCCAACTCTAAAACTTAAGAACAAAAAATCGGTAAGAAGAGAAATGCCTGAAATGTTACGTGCCTATTTAGCATGTGTCTACCCCTATTGTGAAGAAATTTCAACAAGAAACATGTCATTGAAAAGGAAAGAAAACAAGAATGAATAGGGAAAAAATAATTAAATAAACTTAATAAATATTTTTTTGGCTAATAGAGATCTAATGGATGAAAAAAAAATCAATGCAAAGCTAACACCTAAGAAGTTCAATAATTTGTGAGCATCAATATATTTATTCGTGTCTACTATATTGCAAACAATTTGTTCATGTATACATATAGCTTAGACTTTACCTTAATCCGCCTTTATTTTCCTATTTATTTTCCCATATTGATTTATTTTTTGTTACCTCTTCTTTATTTTTAATACAAACATTTTACCCTGTATTTTTGGTAAGTTATATTTTTCTCTCTTCCTTTGGACATTTTTTTGTTTTCCAATCATCCTCCTTTACCTCTTGACTTTTTGGTAAGTTATATTTTTCTCTCTCCCTTTGGCCATATTTTTGTTTTTCAATCATCCGCCTTTACCTCTTGACTATTTTGCATGCATGTGCTTTAATTCACTTATCTTATACCTTTTATCCCTCACTTGTTTTCCTACTAGACTTAATTTTTCTTAGTAGACTTTATTTTCCTTATTTGAAACATATGTTTTTATTATCCTGATGTTTTATCATGTGCAACTTCATTGTGTTGAATTCTAATTTTTTATTCATTATTTTTCTCATGGTTTTTTTCTTTAATCGCTACTCATTTGTAACTGATTGTATCTTGGGATGCCTTCATTATTAGAGAATATAAACTAAATTTGCATCAATATACCATACCTTTTGAGTGTAATCTAATTTGGTATATTACATTGTTAGAAAAATTATATTTTGAGTCTACCTTACTATATCATAATTTTAGATTTTCTTTCACTTTGGTTTCTTTGTGTCTTACCCAACCAAAAATAACCATTCACAACAACATCTCAACATGGAGGGAATCATTGATTCCCCCATTTGATTTACTCATCTTGCCATATTTTTTAGCATAAATGGTCCAATTTGATGCATAATACATTCCCCCATTATACAATATACTTCATGAATATGTTTATGCATCAACATAAATGTGGCTTCCCTCCTACATACCATTGTTAAAACTTTATTTTGGGGATACCATGTTTTCATCGTGATGACATTACTTAATCATTAGACTAGGACCATCAATACTTTTCTCACACGTTATTTTTTTGTTACCTATACTCAGAAGTGACTAGTTACCATAACTAAACAATTTTGTGCTCTTATCAATCATATTAGGGGCATGTGGTATTTTAGTCCCTTTTTTTTTCCTAAAAGTGTTTTGGTTTTTGATGTTTGCATAAAAAAATTTATTTGTAGATGTTCTAGATAATCTACCTTCTATGACGTTCAAGTTATGCAATGAGTTTACAACACTTACCATTTGATATATCTATATGTTTTTCCTAGTAAATGTTTATTATTTCTATCACTCTATATTATTTCACAATGCATGCTTACTTCATTTTATCCTATAGATACAACCAATTAAAGGGGCATATAATATTAATATCAATCATTTATTGACCTCTTATATAGTTATAGGTGTTCCAAACAATCATCACCATGATTAAATCGATTGATACCACATGATACCTTATCATTCCATGGCTATAAAGCCAAAGATATAATTTTCTTTTTTGTACTAGGAAAATATCTCTAATCATTTCTTATTTCCTTGAAAATAAGAATGTTCCTATTTTGTGTCTAATTTATATTTATGAGGTAGATGATAATCATTGCATGTGTTTCATTTGTTTTGTGACTTGCTAAGGTAAGCACATGTGAGAATGAAATAGCTACATGATAACACCTTTACTAGGGGCATTAATTAAAATGGCCCCCCTTTAGTAACATCTAATATTAGGATGCCTATTTTACATGTATATTTGTTTGTACTTATTTTGAGATACATAACCATTTTAGGACTCATTCAATGCAGGGCCAAAATATAATTGCTAAATTAGCATAATAATACTATTATTTATTTTATTTGGTTAAATTGTGCTAATTTTCTACTAAACATCTTGATATTTATACTTATTGAGATAAATGACACAATATAGTGTGAAAGTGGATTCATCCCCCAATCTTTGCCTAATACTATAGACACTAATCCTCAAATATTTAGCTCCACTCATACTTCCCCAACCTTATCCATGCTTACAAATACTCTAATATATAGATCTATTATATTTATTTATTACACTTATCTATACATTCATCTTTATTTAGTCATTGTCCACCTTGATTCAACCACTTGACTATCGAGACTCATCTATATTATCATGTCTTGACCCATAATCACATAGTTTATTTGTATCTTTACATATCTTTCAAAAATTTCATATAATTTGATTTGACGTGATATTACTTAGAGATATTCAATTTATTCATTTAAGTGATCTAGTACATATAAAAGGTTCACCTCTTGTCCTAGAGTGTTAGAGTAATAAATTGCAAAATAGTTGGTTATAATAGACTAAATGGAGTAACAAATCTACATATATGTCATCCTAAGAGGCTTGTTTATTTCAAAAAAATTATTCACATTTCTAGGGATTGACATAGAAGGAGATAATTCCTCTCAATACAATCACACTGAATTTGAGAGACTTCTATATATTTACAACTGCTAGATAACATAGAAGAGTAGAATAGATGCAGATCAATCAAGTGAGTCAAAAATTAAGACCAAACATATATTTAGTGTCAATGCATAACCTTCAAAATGTTTCCTTAATTGTCGACCTCACTTAGATTAATGAATATGACCTTGGATAATGTACATGATCAACATTAAAATTGAGGTCTTGCATAGATTGTAGTATTATATTTCTATACTAGATACCACCCATGTGAATATAGAATCTCTATTAAAGTCATATTGTCCTTGATCAATGAGTTAAATACCCCTCTCTATTACATTTATTTTACTAAAATAAAAGTGCAATTATTAATTTTATCATTCCTATCTAATTGTTGCTTAATCTAAACTAATTTATGCTTAATTAAACACACTCATTTATAATTCTAACAAAACCATACTTTTTATTATATAAATAAAATGCAAATTATTTAAAATTAAAAAGAAAAAAGATAATAAATGTGGACTTCAAAGAACTAAGCAATAGATTTTAAAGTTTAAAGGAAAAAGTTTGAAAAAGAATAATAACACCCTTGTATCGTGAGGGAAACTAACTAAAACTTTAGTAGAGGAAAAGTTTACATTCAACATTTCTATAATTTAAAATGTTAAGATCAATCTGTGAGAAATATCACAAAACTAATATTTTATTCAATGTTATTTGGAATTTCAACGACAAACATAATATGAATCTTTTTTCTACTATTTTAACAAGTGCCACATAGTGGTAAAGTATTTGCCTATAATTAATTATTGTTATAATATTTGATATAATTTAATTAAGTATAAGAATTTTTTATCTTATTAGAAATAATAATCTAATACAGAAGTGAGTCACAATTTTTATAAACAAACTAAAAAATAAATTAAATATTTATATAGCAATTTTTAGTCAATTTAATATATTTTTTAAAAATAATTATTTAATATAAAATTTGTATAATGTATAAGACAATAATATGAAAAAATTATTATGTCTAAAATTCTTATTTTTTAAATGTAATATCATTTGTCATGTTTAAAATAATCTACGTAAATATTTATATATTTATTATATAAATAATATTTTAAATATTTTTTATATTTTTTAATTCTATTTAGGTGAAAAGAAATTAGAATTTATTTAAACGTTGTAGTGTGTCTGAAAAAATTGCATTATGAAAATAGTGTTTCCAAGAAATTCGTGTATAAGACCCCAAACTTATTAGCCAATACATGTGAAGAAAAATACTTTTCATCATTTTATAACTTAAATATGTCACATATATCCTTTAAAAAAAATTTAAAATTTTAAAAAAATAAAAAATAAAAAATACTAAATTATAATTGGTTGAAAGAAATTGTTTTAATAACTGGTTAAGAAAAACTCATTGCAATAGTATCTTGGCTAAGGCAAATACTAATAATAACATATATGCAAAACTAAATATCAAAATAGTCACCATTTCCAAAATGTACGGAGTAATATATAAGGAAAAAGGAAAAAAAAAAAAAGATAAAGAAAATGGATATAGTTAAATATGTCGTACCTAGAAATTCACTCCATTTTTAGCTGCCAAATGAAATGTTATGTTGGCAAAATTGTGATGGTCGTGGCTCACCATTTCTTTGGCTTTATCTGCCTCTTTGTTTGCTAATAGATTCTGAACTATCTCAATTTGATTATATTGGACAGCAAAGTATAGAACAGATTTACGATCTGAACTGCGGATTGTGATAGAATCTGGCATTCTCAACATAAAATCATTGATTATGTCTCAGCAATCTTTCATCGTTGCAACATGAATTGCACATCTTCCATCCTCATCCTTATGTGTCATTAAGTCGCTTCGCTAGGAATGGTGGTCTAACATTGCCACTATGATCTCAGGATGCCCTCCTTGCACAGCTGTATTCAGAATCTAGCTTTCTGAAACTCCCAAAATAAGGCTCTAAAAAGACTACCCAAAATGTAACCAAGATAAGCGTCCACACGAACCAGAATACTGGTGATACTGTCTCAACTGGATTTATTGTCCAGCATCACCAAAATTACATCTGTCTCACATTTACATTAATTGGCGTGTCAATATATTTGAGGTGTCTACAAAATTAATATCCACTTCTACTTGAACAAAATAACGTCTAAATTTACCTTCGTATCCCCTGTAAGTTGCCTCTTTAATAGATTGATCCCATTCATATAGTGTACCTCATATTGAGATGAGCTTGCCTTCAATAAAAGCTCAACTATTTGCAAGTGGTCATATTGTGAAGCTATCACCAGAGTTGTCTCTTCAAATCTATTGTAATGGTATGAAGTCCGTTTCAATAGAAGAAATTCTACGAAGGCATAGACGAAACGTTCAAACTCAAACTTATTGCAAAAGGACCTAAAACTCTACTTTTGTTGAAGGAGAATTTTGACTACATCTGGACTACCGGTCTTAGAAGCTTCATGCAATGGCACATTATTATCCTTGTTTTGAGGCATAGCTAAAGAGGGATTCACTTGGAGAATCCATTGAACAAGATTTAGATGGCCATTCCTTGCAGAAATGTGTAGAGCAGTATCTCTTTGGAATGTACGACCAAACAGAAAATCCTTGTTCTGCTTATGTAATCTTTGAATGGTAGCAACATAACCAGCTTCCACAGTGTTAATTATGGGTAGCTTGGACAGCTATTCACCCTGACCTGGAAATAGCAGCATTAGTTATGGGTAGATTGGACAGCTATTCGTCCTGACCTAGAAATTAGAAAATGATTGTTTTTGTCAAACAAATATTGTTAGGATAAAAACAATTATTATTTAATATTGGCTCTTTTTAGGTGACACCTCATAACCAAGTTTGTTAGTGGTTATTGATTTGTCTTAATCTCAACCGTTGATTGAGAATCAATCTCGACTGTTGGTTTTCCAACAAGAGTAGTATAAAAAGGGGTCATTGTGTCATTTGGAAACAAGAAGTTTTGGAGAAGCATTTGTAGTGTTAGAAAATGATCTTGCAGTGTTAGCAAGGGTGCAGTGATAGCGTTGGGGATAGTAGTGGAGGAATATCAATAGGAGGAATTGGGAGATTGTTAGAGTTCTGCTAGTGAGAGGCAAGGAATTTTATATCTCTTAGTTTGCTAAAGTTTAATATATTTCTCATATGTAGTACAGGTTTTCCCTTAGGAGTTTTTCCAAGGATGATTGTCCAAAAATATTGTGTCCTTGTGTTGCTTATTTCTTTCCGTATTTTAGTGAAGTTGCAGTTGTGTTATTTTTTTATATTCAGCTATAAATTTATTTTCAGCTGTTAAATAATCTTTATGAGATAGGAGATTAATAATCAGTGACTGCAATAGGAATTTTCACATGGTATCAGAGCTGAGTTAAGGTTAGAAGGTTTGCCCTAGGAAAGAAATTGAGGTTTTTTATAACCTAGTTTGATCTCTTTTAATTATTATTGCTTTAATCCCTCAAATTTTGGTGTCTGGAAAGACAAAATTTCTTTATTAGTGGAAGAGAATGGTATCAAGGAATACGTTACCAGTACTGTAGCTGTACCTACAGAGCCAGTACTACTTGCAACATACAAGAAGGATGATGCCAAGGTGAGGAGGATAATCCTTGATGGTGTCAAGGACCATATTGTTCCACATATCGTAGAGTTAGATACTATGAAGAAGATGTGGGACACCATTCTGAATCTGTACTAGAATGCCACCACTAACCAAAAGGTGATTCTCAGAGAAAAGTTGAGGAATACCCAGATGAACAAGGGAGAAGATGTTACAAGTTACCTCACAAGGCTTAGACTTGTCAAGGATGAGTTAGTAGCTGTTGCAGATAAGCCATATGAAGATGAGCTAGTAAGAATAGCCCTAAATGGGTTTAATAAGCAGTGCGATTTCTTTGTTTAAGTTATTAATGGACGAGACACCTTACCTTGCTGGGATCGACTATGGAGTGATTTTACTCAGAAGGAGCTTAGACTAGGTCTTGTCAATGGAGCCAACAACAAGAGTCAGAAAAGTGAGGTGGAACAAGAAAATGTTGCCCTAGCGGGTAAGGCGAAAGCAAAGAAGGGATCTAGCAAAAGGAGAAAATTCACAAAGTGAAAATAAGAAGAAGGACCTATCTAAGATCAAGTTCTTTGGCTGTCACGAGTTTGGCCACTATATCAATGATTGCCTACAAAGAAAGAAAGATAAGAAGGGAAAGAACCAGGTAGCGGCTTCAGCAAGTGTAGAGGAGCTCTGTAGTAGATTGGAGGATGAGTTTGCACTCATAGCTTGTATGATTAGCTCAACCTCACAGAGTGTCTGGTATATAGATAGTGGAGCATCATTTCATATGACAGGAGTTAGAGAATACTTCTCCAGCTACAAGGAGGAGAACACCAGTATCCAAATTTCCATGGGAAACTTGTCCAAGCTCAACTCAGTTGGGAAAGGGACTATTCTATTTTAGAGGAAGAATGGAAAGGTAATTCCTCTTCATGATGTGTTGCATGTGCCAGGATTAGGTATGAATTTGGTTTCTATATCTATCTTTCAAGATAAAGGGTATAATGTTCTCTTTAGAGGGATGCATGTTTTGATTAAGCATAAAGATTGGAAATCACCCATATCTATTGGTGTTAGGAGTGGTCACCTTTATAGGTTGCAGTTTGATACTCCTAAGGCAATCATGAGCAGTAGTAACCCTAGAGATCTTGGAGAGCTATGGCATAGGAGGATGGGACATAATCATCATGGAGCACTTAGATTGCTTCGTGAGATGGTGACAGGTGTTTCAGAGGTGAGCACAGAACATGATGATGTATGTAAGGGATGTGTGTTGGGAAAGTTTGTGAAAGAATCTTTTCCAAGGAGTGACACCAGATCTATGGGTGTTCTTGATCTAGTACATTTAGATGTATGTGGACCAATGTTGACAAATTCTCTCAGAGGATATGAGTATTACGTTACCTTTATTAATGATTTCTCCAGAAAGACCTGGACATATATCTTGAAGACCAAGGATGAGGTTTTCCATCACTTCCAAGAGTTCAAGGCTCTTGTGGAGAATTTGATAGGAAAGAAGATCAAGGTTCTTCGGTCAGACAATGGAGGCAAGTACAAAGGAAATGACATCCAGGATTTCTTTACTAGAGAAGGAATCGAGAGAGAGTGGATTGTTCCTTACAATCCACAAAAAAATGGAGTTGCTAAGAGGAAGAACCATTATATATTGGAGGTAGCAAGGGCTATGCTACATGACCAGGACATGCCCCGCTACTTATGGGTAGAGGCATGTAGTATAGCAGTCTACATTCAAAATAGAGTTCCACACAAGGTACTAGGGAAAATGACACTAGAGGAGGCTTTCACAGGGAAGAACCTAGATGTTGGTCACTTTAGGATATTTGGGAGTTTTGCATATTGTCTTATTCCTGGAGATACACGTACCAAGTTAGATCAAACTGCAAAGAAGGGGTACTTTGTTGGGTATAGTGAAACTTCAAAGGCATATATGATTTTCATTCTAGGGACTAGAAGAATTATTTTCAGACGTGATGTAAATTTCATGGAGGACAAGGCATTTAAAAGATCCAGAGATTTGCCAATAGATGATCAGAGTGAGTAGCCAATGAAATCTCCAAGTCTAAGTCAAGGATAGCAAAGCTAAAGTACAGGTACTAGTACAAGCATAGACTCAAGTGGTGAAGATTCACAGAGTATGGAGCAACTGGTGAAACAAGATATGCATCTAGAGGATATAGAGCTTGATATTTCATCCTCTATAGTTGGTAGCAGGAACCATGAGGTTCAAGATACACAAAGGGATACTCAAGAGTCTGTGGGAGCTCCTAGGAAGAGTACAAGATAGAGGTGACAACCAGCCAAGTTCAATGACTATGTGGCATTAGTCAGCCAGTTGGTAGATAGTGAACCTTCTAGCTATCAGGAAGCTACAAAGCATCAGGTATGGCGAGATGCTATGGTTGAGGAATATACCTCAATAATGCAAAACAATGTGTGGGAGGTAGTGCCTAGACCAATAGATACGACAGTGGTTGGATCACGCTGGATCTACAAGATCAAGTAAGGTGCAAATGGTAGCATCGAGAAATACAAGGCAAGGTTTGTGGCTAAGGGGTTCTCTCAGAAGGAGGGAATAGACTATGAGGAGAAATTTGCTCCAGTAGCCAGGTATACTTCTATACAAGCTGTAATCTCATTTGCAGCATAGATGGGATGGAAAATCCATCAAATGGATGTCAAGACAACATTCCTTAATGGAGAATTGAAGGAGGAGGTATACATATAAAAACCAGAAGGATTTGTAGCACAGAGAAAAGAGACCGATGTGTGCATATTAAAGAAATCCTTATACAGAATCAAGCAGGCTCCTAGAGCGTGGTATGAGTGCATTGTTACATGTGGGCAATTTTGGGATCCTCAAAGCTGCTTGCTTCCCTTGCTCAATGTAAGCTCTAGATCTTATTCTCACTTTGGCAGAACACTATAATATGTTCATCTGGGTTGTCATGCTCGTTGTCCCAGTCCCAAATAAATACCCAATGCTAATAGTGTCTCTTGATGCCGTGACTTTTTAGGCAGAGCTGGGGATTCCCCAATTTGATGATACAGCCATTATAATTTGGTGTTTGGCTTTGGAGGAATTTCTAAAACTGTAACACATGGCCCAACAATATCTCAACAAAAAATGGCTTAAGTTTCCAAGGAAAGACTTCAAAAGGATGAAGTTAGAAATACCCCAGACCAAATTTATAGAAATCATACAAATGGGGATCATTTTAGTATGCAGGGTCTTCAAAAAGCCCCATGTTTAGGTATTCTCAGTGTGGATGTACTATTTCTTTTTAGGCATCACCTCCGACAAGCAAAACTTTGATTAGGCCACCATCATTGCAAATCACGTGGACTCCCAATTTCTCTAGGCCACCAAGACCTCAAAATTATACATAACGTCCAATGTTTTGTGGGCACTAGCACAACAACGCCCCATCACAAATGGGTTACTAACAATAGGTGTACTCAGGATTGGCCCGGGTCAGAATACTCCTTGGGATTATTTCCTACAGATCCAATGGGAGGTTGGTTTCCTCATCTTCTACTGAGTGAATGACGCCTTCATTTACTACAACCTCCTCACACCTACTCCAGATGCTAGATACCCGCTCTCTAAGGAGGTAATGGAATTTTTCAAAACTTATGGCCATTATTACTTTCAATACCAGCAACATACATGCATTCAGGTGACTGGCTTCTCTAGGAAACCCTATTTATTTCCCAAGCATTGTGGGGATAAAATAATTACTTTAGAGTACTGTATGCAAATCCTGGATCTACAGACCCTCTTCATAGTGAAGAAGGTGACAAATGTCCTATTCCCTATCACTTGTGGGAACTACTCTTATAGTCTAGCCGTGGAAAGGGAGGCAGACAGTGAACTTAAAAGTTTGGGCCTGACAAAGTTTTATCTAGAGCGGAAGAATTTTGACTCGCTAGGAAAAATAGCAACAACACTTTGTCAGGCATCAGAGCCCCAATAGTATCACATGGAGGACTTTTGGGAAGACTTCCAGGACAAATTTCAAGTCTAGAACTAGAATTTCATCCAGATGAAAATGGGAATGATGAAGAGTATCAAGCTTAAGAAGTTCCCAGATGACTTTTCAGATACTGGGTCCATAGTGGACCCGCAGTATAAAGAAAAAGGAGTAGATAAGATGGCCCTCCCTTTGGTAGACTGGAATGCCTATGAGGGTCCAATAATTGAGGACCTCACCCATGACATGATTGAGCATAGTCATGCATATTTCTAATAGGCATGCCCAAGGAGTACACATAATCTTGGCCCGTTTGTGCAGGGTTCAACTTCCAAGGCTAGAACTTTCTCATAGGGAGAGGAAAAAGGAAAAAAGAAGATGGGTGTCCCTTCCCATGTCCCATCCATGACCCCTATAGGGGAACAAATAGAGTAGATGCCGGTAGCCTCACAGCAAATGAAAGAAAACTTAATTACTCGGTTGGCCACCCCAGCCATTATGATCGGACCTATCTGCCCTCCCACTTCCCCTTCACTTGCAGCATTAATGGTCTAAGTAATAGGGATCAGGGTAGAGGAAGAGCGGACAACCATTTTGGATGTAGGGCCCCCATTGGTAACAAGGAGGAAAACCAAAAAGACACCCAATCCTGAGCCCAAGGTGGAGCCAGAGCTTGAGATGCCCAACATCCCTAAAGTACAAAGTGTCTCTTTAGACTCCCGAGCTAGACAATCAACCCAAAGATCCCCCAGAGACCTCCCATCCACACAGTGACTTCGACATGTTCAGGGAAGATGAGCTTGTATAATTACAAGGGGATATCAGGAAGGTAGTAGAAGAGATGGCCACCCAAGAGGAAGTGGTGATCCCTCTTTAGAAGGAAACCCTAGAGAAAGAAGCCTCCCAAGAGCATAAATTTCAGGTAGAACCATAAAAGGAGCCCAAACAGATGAACATCTCTAATATCCCAGAGATATGGGTTTCAAGCACCACAAAGATCACAGGGTGCAAGCACCATGGAGGACAGGCAAGTACAGGATGAGAAACCGACATCGGTTGAGGGAACCAAACCTACGGGAACAATCGTAACCTTAGCTACCATGCTCTAGATACTGCCTCCGAAGAAGGTAACATTTGCTGAGGTAATCACAGCAGCCCAAACACTGAATCTTGACCCGATACCTCCACCACCTCCAAAAAAAAACCAACAAAGGAGAACATTCTGACAGAGGGAGCCAACAAAGGACAACAACAAGGGTGGGGATAGAACCCTGGAGAAATAGATGTCGAACCTGATGCTGCTAAAGATGCAGACACTGAGGCTGATGATATGAACACCGTTGAAGTGGATAATGCCGGTGGACCTAAAGATATAGGAAAGGGGTTTGAAAAGACTCAAAATATCGGGGATGTATAACAAAACCCTAGAGGGGAATCATAAGATAAAATTATGGTAGCAAGGCCACCCCTATCACCACAATAGTTGGTGGAGTCCCAGAAAAGAAAGGCCCCAGCACTGGCCAAAGCCCATCTCTCTTTGGAGGAGATGATGACACAAGAAAAAAATGCCCCCAAGGAAAAGAAGGCCTGGACAGTCCATACCCTCCGGACTAGGCCGGGTAAAGACATAGTTGTAGTAATCGCAATACCTCCCCCAAAGGCTAACACGACAATGGCAAGGGCTGAATATTTTGAAATCACAGAGATTTCTTTGGGGAAGAGGAGAAAGTAGGGTGAATTGGACCCACTGAAAGAAGCAGCCAAGGCGGTAGAAGCCTGCTATGAGAAAGAAGCCCATAAATTCAAGGAAGAGAAGGATAAGAATGAAAATCTTGTTGGGTTGTTGACAGCGCTTGCGAAGCCCATCAATGCCATTCTCCTGGAAGATTCTATATATTTAGCATCACTCCCTCAGGTTGACATAGATGCGCTAAGGAGTATGAAAAGGAAAGCATAGGTAGTTGATGATTGGGTAGTAGAACAGGTGGAAAATGTCTGACATTTCCTAGTGACCATAATCCTGGACCTATATGCGATCAATAATATTCTACACCAGGCCAAAACTACCATTACCATCTCGGAGGGAGAGGTCAAAAAATATGAAGCATGGAAAGCTAAGTTAGGGGAACTCATAAGCATCAGAGAGGAAGTTGTGTTTGAGGCTATAATTATGGGGGGAGGAGTCATTTGACTTTGTCCAGACACAACACACCAGAATTGATCTCAAATTGGAGGTAATCGAGAAACTGGTAGGGGCCTTGCGTGACAAAGTCCTAGAAGTGGATTATTCTTTAAATTTGTACAAGGAATTTATTTTGAAGGTTTCAGGAGTCGATCCCTTTAGTACTGATACATGTACTCCAGAGGAATATGTCATGGGAAAATTTGACAAGCTAATGGAGTCTTGAAACCAACCTCCGTAGGGAATGGATGGAGCAAAAATGACATGAATAACATGCATGGTGCTCCAGGGTCACGATGCAGCAAAGATGGCTGCAAATTTCAACGCAAATACTTTGGATCTAGGTGAATAGGTGGAGAAAGCTGAGTACCTCTGGGCTGGCCTGAGGGACATTAATGAGGATGGAATCACCCAACTCCTGGGAACATTCAAAAACACTAAGGAACAATTAGGTTCTCTAGATTCTGGAGATGTTCACTAGCAAGGTGTATTTTTGTATTCATTATTCTTTCGGAGGGTAAGCTTCTGGATCCTGGAATCCTAGATCCAACAATTATTGTATTCTTCTTATGACCCACATCCAGGTTCCCCAGAGTCGGCCAGTCATTAAACACCTAGCGCATCGTAGATAGTGAGTCACTTTTTCATTAATGAGGCATGTAGCCTCGATCCCTAGGGGATCAGATTTCTTCAATTTTTACCTCTGGCTCTCTCCTCGAGGCCAATTCTTCCATGCCTCCTTTCTTGTCTTATTCTTCTAACCTGTCAGACCTCTTTCCATCTCGAGGTTATTGTAGCGTGGTGCAGGTAGTACCAGCCACTAGAAATAATATTCTATTGTTGAGTTTAAAGATAAGTTAGATGAATTTTAGGGCAAACTAGTGTATAAATAATAAGTTCAATCTCATTCCAAGGGTCGATGAAATTGATGATTTTGCAGTCCATAGCTATAGCATTTTATTTCTTGCAGTTTTAGAGCTCAATGCTCATTAGTTCTTAGAAGTTCTCAGTAGATAGATTCTCTCTTGGAGGCATTATTTTATGCACCAGTGCTTGCTAGAGACATGTTAATGAAGAAAGAGGAGTTCTGGCAATGATGTTGTTAGCATTTTGACCTTTGGATTAATGTTCTTTTGTTCTGTATGTTTCTAATGTCCCTTGCTCTAATGTTTTAAGTAGATTAATGACTTTTACGCTCGCTATTGGATATATATGAGTTGATGGTTCTGTGTGTATTCAGTATTTAGTGTAGCATGTTGGAGCATGGTTGATGTTTTAAATGTATTTGCATAACTATAAGTAGATGGAATACTTCTTACCTTGATATATATTTTGAGGTTTATTTGGTAAACTGATGCGCGCTTGCAGGAAACCCTGACCTACCAAAATCCCCAAAGAAGACGAGCCAAGAAAACTAGCTATCTCACTGAACAAAATAGTCAAACTCCCAAATTAGCTCCTGCACCATCGAGACCTGACTCTCACATGCTTGAAGGCCCAAATAATTTATTCTCCAAACAACATTTCTAGGCAAAGTTGGATGGTACCCCAATACCCGGTGACAACTTACATCTATTGGTGGACCCGGTCACAAAGCCCCGTCAACAAACAATAGTGAACAAAATGAATTTCAATTTTACAAATAATAATAATTTTCTACACAAATACCTTGTGAAGTGACATAAATTTTTACATCATAATGATATGTCAATTCCATTTTCTATCCAAGTACATGTATTCGGTTCATTAAATGTGCTAACTACTGTGTGACAAATACACAAAAGGTTAAAATTTATGAAAGACTCTTATCCAAAATGCAGAAAGATCTAAGATTTGTTAGAAACCAAAATTGAAAAATTATTTTGGTCCTTAGATTTTTTCTTTTCATTGTGCACATTGCTTGTGAAATGACATTAGTAGATAGGAGTTTTCAGATTATTAAAGCCGAATATGAGAGAGTCAAAAAAATATAAAGGTAAGTAAAGTTAGCTTCATAAATTTATAGTTTATAGTTCAAAGAGGTGTTAATAATGGTACTAATTTTCACAACTCCATTTAACCATATCGAAGAAATTTTTTCTAAATTTGTTTTGGTTTCATCTGTCGAGTGCAATCAGTCAACTTTCATAAAGTGTCAGGGGTGCTTAGCAGTTTGTAGCTGAAGAGATTTCTGCATAGGTTAGTTGATTTTGTTTTAGGGATTCAGGGAGACTTAATCTTTTCTAAAAGGTTTATGGTTAGATTTGGTAGCTCTTGTCTAATTATATTTTTTTATGCTACCGTATATTTAAGCATTGAGTTTATTCCACTTGAACATATACCATCATGTTCCCTATATTGTTTTGTATTAAGGTTTTAGCTTAATATGATGCGTCTTTGCATTATGAAAATGACAAATGCTTTTAGTTTAATATAATGAAATTGGGCATTAATAAAAATGTCAATTGTTAGGTATGTTCTTCACAAATAGCACAAGCTATGTTAGGTATGAAAACTTGTTTTCTGGGTTTGGCTCCTAGCTAGATGTCTTACAGATTCAGTGTTTTCAATATTCTTTATGGGTGGTTCCGTTTGGTGAGAGATTTATTGGGACTACAATTCCTATTTCTTCTACTAGCTTTTTCTTTTAAGTTGATTTATATGCCAGTGGCAGTGCGGTCTGTGAATAGAAATGGGTGTTTTAAGTCGATTTATATGGTAGTGGCAGGTGGGATGTAAATAGGAAATATTTAGATTTGGCTCTTTCATTGTGCCTCGACTTCACATGTGTGATATTGCTTAACTTTTAAGCTACTTAAGCTAGTGGCATCTTGTACATCAATCATTTGAATTTTCTTTGTTGGTTTTACTTTCAAGTTGATATATATGGTATTGCAAGGTGCTCTGTAAATGGGAAATATTTAGATGTGGTTGAAGCATGTTGGGTGATAACTCAGTCTCCCTTGTTGGTTTTGTTATGTCAACCAATCCACATGCTCACTATTGGGGATATTGCTTAACTTACAAGCTATTTAATCCAGTGGAATCTTTGACATCAATCATCTCAACAGACTTGTTTGTCATACTTTTAAGTTGATTTATATGGTACTGGCAGCCTACTGTATACATGTGGAAGATTCCAATTTTGTTTGTTGGTTCTTACTTTAGCCTCCCTTGACTGTTTTGTTCTGCATAGTCAATCTGTCTGCCCTCTAGAGCATATGGTTATCCTATGCAATATAGCTTAATTGAAAAGCTATCAAATCTAGCGTAATCTTGTATATTAATCATCTGAACCAACTTTGTTGGTTCTACTCCTCTTAAATCTACTGGCTATCTTATCTCAACCAACTTTGTTGGGTTTACTTTTAAGTTGATTTATATGGTAGTGGTAACGTAGTCTATAAATGGAAAAGATTTAGATTTGGCTCTTTCTGTGTACCACAACTTCTATTTTTGGTTTGTTCTACATGGGAAATCTATTTGGATTCTCAAGCTTTGGGTTGTTATCGATGTGATGTTGCTTGATTTGTAAGATATTCAAGCATGTATCATCTTGCACATCAATCATCTTGTTATTTTTAATTAACAAATTTGATATATTTGGTAGTGGCAGTGTGGTCCATAAATGGAAAAGATTGGGGAAGGCTTTAGATTTGATGCTTACTATGTATCTCATCCTTTGTTATTGGTTTTGTTCAGAGTTGTAAGATACTTCCCCCTGTCTAGATATGCATATTTGCATATCCAGTAACACAGAAATAGATTTTCTACTCCTGGATTCAGTTCAGAGTATATACCAGCATATCAATATGCGAGCTCATATTTGGATTGTATAAATTTTTTTTGGTTATAGTCCAATGCCATATCCAATTTAGGGCTATAAAAAAAAACATTCAAAAATTGAAAATGAAATAGTCACCAAATATACAAATAAAATAAAAAATTATAAAGAAGAAATACACAACCCTATAATGGATGTGTGTGGTGTGGCTCATCAATGGAAAAAAAATAGATTTGGTTATTTTTTTGTATCTTAGCCTCCACTCTTGGTTTGGTTTTGTGTAGTACAAGAGTGGAAGATCCATGATAGAGGGATATCATTTTCCCATAAACAATAGAATATATTAGAATCTGTTTCCCATCAAAATAGTAAAAGCCTAAAGGATCTAGGCTAGTTGGATATCTATGGTCCACACTAAGTGAGATCCCACAGAAATGATGAGTATTGCCTGCATTAGTGAATGACATAATTTTTTAAGATGAAACAAAATAAATGGTTTGTATTTGCGAAATTCTTTGCACTATTTTATTTTCTATCTTCAGTGGCTGATTATAGAGACAAGAATTGGTTAAGTATCAACTTAGGAAAGTCAGGGAATGCCCATGCAAATGCATGGTATGGTGAAGGTATCCACTCACACCAAACTGTTTGATTATTTGCCTGTCTGAAATGTGGATACAGGTACTCTAGATGTTTGTCTCGTATCACTTTTGGTGAGATAGTCTGTAACAAATCCTTGACAATAGATCATATTATTATACATATAACCTTCTTCCTCTATTAAAAAGGTTGAATTCTACTAATTGCATCACTTTGTTATGTGATTTCTTCTTGTGTACATTGTAACAATTTATTTTTTTTACATCTTTTTTCTCCATTTGTTTTAATTCTAGTTTTTTTTCGGGTTTGAATTTTTATAAAATTTAATTTGTCTTCTTCACACCTACACCCCTGTTCCATATGATTTTATTTTAACGCAGCTGGGAGAAATAGTTTGGGAAGTTTGGCCCATAAATCTGTTATTTTTTTTTTTATATAAAGAAAATTAAATTATACTTGTAAAATTCCATTATTTTTACTGTCAAATTTGTAGATGAAATTTTTACTGTCAAATTTGTGGAATCATTTTTCTCGAATTTGTGAACATTATCTTCACCGCCTAGTAGTTTACAAAGGGAAGGAACTTTAACAGTTTTCCAAAACAAAATATGAAATTATTTGTCTTTAAAATCTTATTCTTAAGCCCCCTTATTAGTTTGCCTTTGAAATAAATTGATTGACTCTAATTAATTTACATTGCACTTCATAAACTTTACTCTTATATGTTTTTTAAAATTTTAAAACCAGTGTGAGAAAAAAAGTTTTTTTCGCATAGTATTATGCTGTTGAGTTTGAGAAACTTGCCAGTTGAATCTCCTTGATTTGTATTTTACCCAACCTTTTTTACCATGTTTTAATAATAATAATAATTATTATTATTATTATTATTATTTAAAATGAAAACGAAACCTAAAATATGAATTTTAATGTGAACCCCATTTCTTTGGCTTAACATAAGATATAAATTCCATATAAAATAGTCAATTCAATAAGTTTTAGTTTTTCAATAAAAAGTCCTTATCTTGAAGTAAGGAAATTTTCCACCTTTAGTAAGCATAAGTAAGAAAATTTTACATTTTAAAGTACATAGAAGAGAAAATAGTATAGATTAAACTTGATTTGTTAGAAACTAAAGAAGTATAAAGGATAGAATTTTCACTTCTTGAAAATGAGAATTAAAATTATATTTAATGTAATATTTTTTCGTAGAAAATAAAATATAGTTATTATTATTAATTTGGAATATATGTATATTTTACATACTTTTGATCATTAGCACATAGATACTATTATCTCATTTAGAATAAATGGTGTTATCTTATTTTGTAAGAGTTACAAGGTGTGTTAATTTTTAACTCAAATTTCTTAAGGTGGTGTCATTAATACTTATCAAGTATCTTGGTGTTAAAGATCTTAGTGACTTGAATATATGCAAGGTCATTTTCAAAAATGTTACTTTTATATTATCATTTTACAGGGGGGGTGAGACATTGTGGTAGAGTGATTGTATAGTAGGTTTAGTTATTGCATCTTGATCATGAGGAACTAGCAAAGAGAACAAAAATGGGTTCATGTGTAGATTTTCTTTTTAATACACATGTGTGTGATTGTTTGATATGGACAGGTGTCAAATATGGGAAAATAGGGAATGATAGGCATTTTTGGGTTTGTTTTCTTCTGACCAATCTGCCAGGGCACTGGCTTAATTATGCTTTGGCTAAAGTGATTATGTGCATTCATATGATATTAGTGAATTTTTATCGTTATTAATCCATGCCATATCATTGTGTAGATACTACATTAATGTGTAATTAATGTTGTATAGGACACAATACTACACCAGATTCCATCTGACCTATCAGTTCAAGTTTGTTAGGTTCTTCATGCAGGGTCGGGCACTCAAATTTGCATGTTGCGCACCGAGGGAGCTAACACTTCTGAGGAGCTAACCACTCTATGGTTTGGCATAGAAAACACCTGGACCTCAATCTAATCCTTAAAGATAGCAGATGAAGAGAAGTCTAAGACTAAAGGAGGAAGAATATTGCATAGTATCATTTTATGTTCTTACGATGTATCGACCCTTTTGTGGTCCATTGTATCATTTTCCTTTGTTGCATCAACGAGTAGGTTAATCTTGATGTAATTTATGCTATTAAATTCTCTCATGTGCAAGAAAATATTTGTAAACTTGTTATTTTTCAATTCTAATTCACCTCAATTTTCAAAACACATTTCACTTCGGCAAGAACTTTGACGCTTTGCGTCCTTGTTATCATAAAGGAATGATTATTTTTCAAAAAAATTAAATAAATACCAACATGAAAGGGTACATTAAAGTGGCATGTATGAATGTTGTTTTCAATACTGAATTTGCACCTTTAATATTAAATTTTCATTCTCAAAAAATATTGGAAGAGTATGAGTTTGGAAATTTTTTAAAGGTAATTATAGGATTGTAGTTTTATTCAAATGCTTTTGATTCCAAGAAAACTAGTTTTATAGGGATTAAAAACTCAAAGTTTACAATAAAAAAAGGTTCAAATTGTCAAAAGGTCTAACAAACACTAACCAAATAGTACCTAGATGCCAACGCAAAGCCAAAAACTAACCCTATAAAAACCTATAGACACTTAGCCAAAGACTGCTTTTTCCTAATTATATCAGCATTAATATCTCTAACCTTCTTAACAATACTATCCAATGGAGTAGGAACCTTTTTATTACTCCTCAAATGTATCCAGCTGGACCTGAACTGGTACCTGGATCTATAGAATTCTTCAGCTCTTCCACATCTTTGCCCTTAGGTTTGTTTATCTTTCGAACCTAGAAGTTAACAGTATCATGTAAGACATATCTATAACTGAAAGCTAAGGAATTACCTTTTGAAAGGCTATGAACAACTTCTGAATGCTCATAGAGTTTTTGTAACCTTTTATTGGTATCATGTAGAGCTGATTTGATTACATTTACAAATTTGTTCAGTGTAGTCTGCACACCATTGAACTTTTCCTCCAAATTTCTAATTTTTCCTTCATGATTCTATTTAAGATCACTATTTCCCTTCGCCAAAGTGCAAGTGCTTGCAATAATATAATCAAGTTTTTGGGTAGTAAGGTAACCATTTTTAATATCTTTTAATTTTATAAAAACCCAATTAAAAAGTTCCTCTTTTCTAACTAAGAAAATGATCAGAAGTCTACCAATAGAAGGCGCTTCCTTACAAGAGGATCCATTCTCAAAAAGGGTATCCTTTCAAATTTTGAGCAACATATCAACATGAATTTCCTTCTCCTTATCAGTCATAATAGGATGAGACAGGGTAACCTCGATCGAAAGAGGACAACTTTTCATTTTGGACGGGGACTTAATAGTGACTGAAAAAGACCCATGAGATTTAGCATTAGTCTTTTATTTACCCCTACTAATGGGACCCTTCCCTTTACATTTACCACATATTTGGTCCAATGAGTCAGGCACAAAATCCTGGGATGCGACATAATCTGAGTCCTCATCATCGAAAAAAATTATCTTCCTTCTGCGAGAACACAAAGGGATGGACATAGCAGGGAAATAAACCTTCCTCTTCTTCTTATAAATTTGGTAAACTTCATCCCCTTCAAAATTAATATCTTTATGGTCGGTTCCTTCTATATCGTAGTGAACCCTAATTTTTGTTTTGAATTCTAACCCAGTTTTAGCCTTAGGTTTCTTCTCAATATGAAGGGCTTTAGCTCTCTCCATCATCAAAAAAATAAAACCCTCATGTAATGTGGGTGCCGAGGGTTTCCTCTTATGAGTGTCAATACTACGATTTCAAGAGGAAGTGAAATAAAATGGAAAAGAAATACATATATCATGTTGAAAATGATTAAGAATAATGAAGTGATAACTAGATAAAATCCCAAATTTACCATCTAGGGTGACATACCACATTATCACCTTAGAGACATCCACCCATGGTTTTAGATGAGAGAGACGCTTGAAACCCCCATCTGTGGTTTTAGTAGCCTTTTCTCTTTCTCCAAGTAAGAAGTTTAGAAGGCCACAGTTTTAGCCGTCGATTTCTTATCCCTATAAAAATTAGTTCCATCACTCTGCATATTACAAACCATTGAAACAAGCTCCTCATTAATAGCCATCTCCAAGCCATAACTCTACAACACTCCATTTTCCCAACCCTCAACAAAATCCTTTGTGACTAACGCATTCACTCCATGAAGGGTCTCCATATAGGGAGTTAAAACCCTAGTAGAAAGAGGATTCCAGACTATCTCTACATTAACCACTTTCCATGAATAATGGGCTCTAATCTATTCCTTTCTCCTCTAATTGTTGAAACTAGGAAAGTCTGCAATACCAAAGCAGGTAAGAAAAACCAACAACACATATAAAACCTCCATTTCTGTAGTAAAAGAGCTAGCCTGGCATCATGTTCACACATGAAGGTAAGTAATTAGTGAGAGTTAAGCAACATATGACCATACATTAGCATCATTTTTGAGAAGTCAGATCATCTCTCCAAGGATACTATCTTGAGAATCCCAACTCAAACAATAATTAGACGTCATGCCCAAATTGGCAAGAAAATACGCCACTTGGTTTCCCTCAGTACTCATGAGAAATAAAAAAATCTTGGAACCCATTAATAATAACCCTAAAATATTTAATGATATTTTCTAGAGTCCAACTCAGAGGGGTCACACCCTTTAGGCAATTGATTATGTTTAAAGAATCACTCTCTACCCAAACTTTGGTTAGACCTTTCTCCTTAGCCTTACAAGTAACTCCAAGTAGATATCTCTAGCCTTGACAACATGGTTTGTCTGGGTCCCTAAAGGAAGTGTCATTGACAAAACCAGTCTCCATGTATGATCTTGAATCACTCCCCCACAACTAGCAGGTCTAGGGTTACCCTTCTCTTCCCCATCCATGTTGACTTTGAACCATCCCCAAGGGAGGGGGGGGGTTGTTTCCATTTGATATCCAAATTTTCCTTCTTTTGTTTGAACAATATATGGGAGATATTCCAGTTCAACCCCTAGGATTGAGAAATGGTACACTCTTCCGAGGAAGGAGATAAAAGAGGACCCAAATGGTGAAGCTCACTACACACCAGCTCCAAAATTTTTGATTGCAAACTGAATTCTATGAGCTACACCTTCTATCGAACAAAAATTTATCTCTAAAAATATGATGGTTTCTTTCCTTCCATTAATTTCAGGCATTCTGAGGTAGAATAAGATCCCAAAGGAGCATGATAGAGTGATTTGATAAGGGAGATCTCCATTGGAGCCAACACTCAGCAAAGGAGTTGTGGAAAACTCAAACAAGAGACCAAAGATTAAGAAGAAAAGCCTAAACATCACTTGCAAAACTATAATTTACAAAAATATGATAAACATCTTTAGCTTCATTAAGGAATAAGAAATATGTATTAGGAAAGAACATCCCATATCTAGAGAGATTGTCTAAGGTAAGAATTTTATTCTGAACTTGAAGCCAAAAAAAATTTATTAACTTTGGGAAGAAAGGAAAGTGCAAACAAAAAGGCTTTGGGCAGAAAGGTCTAGAAAGCATCTGAAAAGCTTGTGAAATAGAAAAGCATCCATTACAAGAAGGAGCCCAAACAAGACAATCTTCCAAACCACATTTGGGGATATGGATCTAATATAAAAGATCCTAAAGAGAAGTGAGGACAGGATTAATCATTCTTAAGTCCACCCATTCATAGTTAACAATATAATTCCCCTCAAAATATTCAAATATTCTCAAACAATCCTCCTTAAAGGTCAAAAACTGAAGTAATAAACATAATGGGGAATCCCCCCAATCCACCAATCTTCCCAGAAACAAATCTTTTTTCCATCACTAAGGCACCATTTAAGGCTCTAAGATCTCTGGCTCAGGAAATATGTTTTCATAAAGAAGAGCATCCCTCCAAAATTCTACTTTCTTGAAATAAATACATAAAATGAGGATATCTTCAAATATATTTGTCAAAAATGTTTTTATCCCAATCATTAAAGGGATTGATCTTGTGGATGACAAGCCCACAAAGATGATGCAAGGTACACACTTGATCCCATGCCACAAGATGTAATCTATTCTTAGTTTTAGTACCTAACCACATAAAATTCCTTTGAATTTGTTCCATTTTATCATTGAACTTCTTCAGAATACTAAAAAGACTCATTGCGCAGACTGGTAGTTCTAGAGACAAGATTTTAATGAGCTTAAGCTTACCAGCCTGACATTGAAGAGAGCCCTTCCAACCAACAAATTTAGCATGAAACTTCTCAATAAGCTTACTCCAAAAATAGTTAGGAGCTTAATGCTGACATAAGGGATATCCAAATAAGTAGAGGAGAAAGAACTAATGTTGCAATCGAGGATCCTAGAAATTCTATGCTTCATGATTGGAGGAGTGTTCAAGAAGAACAAAGAACTTTTATTAAGATTAATACATTGTCTAGAAGTGTTCTCATAGTCCACAATAATTTTATTAAAATCTTTTACCTTCAAAACCAAGCTTTCTCCATAAGAAAGGTATCATTAAAAATTTGTTGGTGTGAGCATACTAGATCACTAAACAAAAGATAAAGGCCCTTTATCATGATAAAATGAATAAAACTTTGAATAAATCTTCTCAGCAATTCTTCCGTCAGGATAAATAGAAAAGGAGATAAAGGGTCTCCCTATCAGATATCACGGGGAGAAGAGAAAAAAACTAGTGGGGGATCCATTGAAAGCCAACCTTTTTGTATATAGTTAAAGAATGAATGTTCTTATGAACCAACATAACATAATCAATAATTTGTCTTCCCAAAACAAAACCATTCTATTGATTGGAGATGAGAAAGGAAAAAAAGGCTTCAATATAGAGATAATAATCTTAGTCAAGATCTTATTAATAGAATAACAAAGATTGATAGGTCTAAAATATTGGAACAAATCATCTCCTAGTTTCGTTGGGATGAGAACAATGAAAGTGCATTTAACTCCTTTGGAAAAGATCTAGAACAAAAGAACTCTTTAGCCACCTCCACAAGATATTTCCCCACAATATCCCAATACCAATGGAAGAAGAACATAGGGAACTGATCTGAACCTGACACTTTGTTCCCCTCAAAGAAAAGAATAGGATATCACAACATCAACTCATTATTATTATCTTAGAACTTCAATTACATACAACATGTCAGGTTGTAAGGCCTTCCTAGTTACAGACAAATATAGAGATAAAAGTAAAGATTAAATACAAATCTTATGCAAACATATAGCTCACGATCTAGATCCTCAGATGTAACACTTGATTTGTTCTCTCTAATCTGATCTGCCCTCCCCTCAAACTAAGAAAAAAATACTACTTAAATACAAAAGTAACCAAGAGGTCGGCCATCAAATCAAACATTGGAGAAACTCTTGACCCAAATTTAGGTCCACACAATCCCCAATGAGAGATCCACCATTAATTTTGCAATCAAAATTAAATGCAAAAGTCGGCCACCAAATTCAAATCTAGAATAAACAACTCGGGAAAAGGATGACCGAGTAACATAGTGACTTAGGCAAAGAACACCCTGAGTAATAGAAAATGAAACCCGAGCAATAGAATGAAAGCATGCCTGAGTTACAAATACCAGCATGCCCTAGAAATAGAATGCAAGCATGCCCGGGTGACAAAATACTAGCATGCTCGAGAAACAAAATGAAAGCATTCCCAAGTGACAGAACCAGAACAACAGATAAATAGAGTGTTTCACTAAGAAACCTCTAAACAATCTAAAGAATACAAGAAAGCATTATTTTGGTTGAGCAGGATTACCAAGGACCCTAGGATGCTCCTGCATCAGACACCATAGGTAAAGAATATGTTCCCATAAAGGAATCGTGAACATCTAAAGAGAATCAGAACAAGTATCCCATACTTTCTCTTAACCCATATCTCTTCTTTCCCTTCATTACATGTTGTCTTGACTCTGTCCATTGTCCCATTCAACAAACTCATCACTCCTGGACTAGATCCTCATATCTTCTTCCTGCCATTGATAGTAGTTGATATTGATCATCCATGGTACCTTTGATATTATCAGTGTTTTGATGAAACTATTGGAAATGAGTTTATTAACTGATGGGGGAGAGGTGAATCAGTTACCATAAAAACATATTTTGTCCCTTAGATGTCTTAAACAAATTTTTCATTGTTGTTCGGTTAACATAGATATTTTACTATCACTGTGTTAACATAGAAAATCTTAATATATTAACTATGATTATCCTTTAGTAATTAATTGTAGAAACATAAACCATAAACAAGTCACATGTACATAGACAAAAACAAGATTTAATGTGGAAACCAAATATGGGAAAAACCACCAATAGCAACTAGTCACTATTTTCAACTGTTCTGAAGTGAGCCCTATTAGGAGCCAACCCTGTTAAAGGTTACAATAACACATTGTTAGGTGTGAACCTAGTAGAGGATTTAATCACCCTGTAAGGAGTGGCCTTGTGAGCGATCTTAAAACACTTCAATGTAGAAATGTCACCTTGTGATATGATTTATAAAAGACTTTTAAGTCTACTTTGTTAAGAGATTTTGATCACTGCTAAAATTGTTCAAGAGTAACAATGGATTGACCTATTTTGATAAGAAATTGTCTTTGCTGATTCAGATTTTTGTTTTGATGTTGAATACTTGATCCTCACTAATCGGATATTCTATTGTAGCATACTGTGTTCTTTCCTCAATCAGAATCCCATCTGATTTTGCCTTCACTTTTCATTTCATATGATGAGCCTTCTCAAGTTAGCCTTAATATCCTTCCAAATGAATAATAAAACTCATGTCTGTCTGTTGCATCTAACTAATTAACCATAAAATATAAACTATTGTTAGTATACTGACACTAACTATTTCACTCGGTCAACACTGAAATCTTTCAAAGCTTGACCATCACTATAATTCTCAAGTGAACTCAGTCAACACTAAAATATTTCAATGCCAGACCAACACTTAAATGCCTGAGAGTGCTTGGCATGAACTGACTATGCTCGGATAGGATTAGACATTTGTGTAAACATCACTATACTTGTGTAAATGTCAATGACAATATACAATTGAATAATTCTTATCAATAGAACCACATCCTCTTCTGACTAACTGATCAAATTACTGTTATTTGTATCTCTCTGTGTCACTAGTTGAACATCTATTGGAATGTTTCAGCCAAAAATACCATATATTTCTTAATCTCTATAAGTTCCTCAGAGATATCATTCTTTTTCTCCTTCACATTCTCCTAAGGTTTTGCACTGTCATTTGGACAATATCTGATGAGTCCACATCTTTTAGTTCCTTCTTCCTGCAAGGGTAGTAGTTTATGCTTGGATCCACCCTACCTCACCACATAGGTATTTGCACGACCATCAAATATAACATATTTGTCATATTGCCAAGGTCTAGTGAGAAACAAATGACAAGAATCCATAGGTAACACATCACATAGTATCTCATAATAACAAGGCATTTCTCCTAAACCCAAACCTTAGACACATCCTGTATCCAGCTTATCTGATAAGTATTAGGATATTTTCTTCTTCCCAAATTTAACTTACTAGCCATCTCTTCTATAAAAAAGTTCTCAGAACTGTCACCATCAATTATGACATTACATACCTTATCCTTGCACTTACATCTAGTTTTGAATAGAGTCTTCTTCTAATCATCTTTTTTTAAGAGAAGTAAAGTTCTTTTAAGCAAAAGATTCATATTTTCCACCTTAGGTTCATTCTCAGCAACTTCATTCACCACAACATTTTGGTGACTACCAAATTTCTTATCTGCATGGGAAAATTCATATGAATGATGTCCTTCCTCTCCAGAGTTGTAACAAGTAACTATAAGTACACCTCTACCTATTCTTCTCCTTGGTTCAACAGGTTTTGGTTCCTCCTCAGCCCTCGGTTTATCTTTTACTAACTATTGTTGCTTCTCTTTCCCTCAGGAATTACAATATTGTCTTCTCTTCAACTTATCTTCTTCCTTCAGTGCATATTGATAAGCATCTTCCATAGAATCAATCTTCAACATACCAATCTCATCTTGGATATTGAATTTCAGACCATTAACATATCTTGCCAACTTTTCCTTAGAAAGTTCTCTATGTCCAGAC
Organism: Thuja plicata; assembly: GCA_018584345.1. Taxonomy (NCBI): domain Eukaryota; kingdom Viridiplantae; phylum Streptophyta; class Pinopsida; order Cupressales; family Cupressaceae; genus Thuja; species Thuja plicata. The sequence continues at coordinate 1,871,384 of MU225010.1, read as the reverse complement.
CGAATTGTCAACTTATAGAACTCCTCGGTATAACCATCTATAGTCATCTCCTTATTTTTTAGATTCTTTAATTTCTTAAACAAATCAAGTTCATAGTTAGCAAGAATGAACTTAGCCTTTATCTTTGCCACCATCAACCTCCACCATGTTGGTTGTATTTCTAGTTTGTAGTCTGCCCAGTAAAATTTTGAAGTTCTAGTCATTCCTATGCTAAAACGTTGAAAGTCATGATTGAAAATTACTTATATATCTTTGCAAGTAATATTTTTAACCATAAACCTATTCAAAAATCTCAAAAACCCTAAGCCCTAGGGTCATTTATGTTTGAAAATGTCAAAAAATCCCTAATTCTCTCTCCAGTTTCTATTTTGAAGTTATCTTTTCATAACTTAAGTCTAAGAAATTGTCATGTGCTTAATGTGTTAGTCACTTAGTCTTGTGAAGAAAAAAGTTTATTCCATCCTGTCTAGAGACTTAGTGAAAAGCATTGGTTGTGTTGTCTCTTTATAAAAAGAATATGTTTCAAAAGATATGGAGACTTAACACAAACTGTTCATCTCAAGTTAAATCAAATGGTCGTCAGGTTGTCTCTAAATAAACCCTACATTTTAAAATTTATATAGCGACATTAAGTTTTTTAATAGTCACTAAGTCTCTAAATGAACCTGAGTTAAATGCCAGTTTTAAATGATAGTTTTGTCTCCTAGTCGCGAAAGAGACCATGAGTTAAGTTAAGAATCAAGAGACTTGGCAACAACCATAAGATGAAAGCCAGATCTAATGGTAGTCACGAGGTCGTGGTAAGAATTTGAAAATTCAAATGAGATCTAGCGATTAAGAGACAAAAGGATAAGTGAGACATGTGTTCAATGGTTGCGAAGTCTCGTGAAAGATTAGGGTTTTTTATGAAGATCAGGAGACTTGGAGCCAACCGTTAGATGAAAAAAAGTGAAGATCAATGGCATTCGCATTATCTCAAGATGGAAATCATAAAGGTAAAATCATATTGTGATAAGGAAAAAAAAGGTATTTGTCACGTGGTCTCCTGATAAACTATGAGTTAAAAGATTGGTTCAGCGACAAAGAGATATAACAGTCGTCAAGTCTCAATGTAAGCTAAGGTTAAAGAATAGTTGAAAGATGGCTTAGTCATGGTGTCTCCATAAGAACATGAGTTAAGTGAAAACATAAAGTGACAAAGAGATAACCGTTGATTTGAAGATTGATCCAATGACTGTCGCTGAGCCTCAATAACAAACCAAAGTTAGAATGAACATCAAGCGACAAGGAGACTAAACAGTCGCGAGGTCGCCAGAAGCAGAGCCAAAGTTAAAAATAAGAATTTTCTTTGGTGCCATGGTGTATGTTTTCTAGTCAATAGGATTTCAGAGATTTTATGCCAGATGGAAAAGTGGCCAAGTTGTGATTAACGATAGCCAATCAGATTTGATTTTGATCTCTTTTGAATTTTATAAGGTTTAAATAAGAAAAAAGTACTCAATAATAATTGATTGTATGTCAGTTTGAAATGCCATAGCTAGAAACAGAATTGATGTCACAGTATGTGAACTAATGATGGAAGTGATTGAATTGTAAGTTTGCAAATTTTGAAGAGATGGCTACATTGATTTCTTGATTATAAGTAAGCGTATCTATTGCCATTTTATTTTTACCAGTTTCCAAGTTTTTCAGAGCTAAGATTTTTATAAGAGATCAACATTTTCCAAGAAAAGTGGAGTTTTCCAGTAGTGTGTATTAAAAGAAGTGATTTCTTCCTTCAGAATTTAGAAAGCATTGTGGTTAGTTAGTGTTTTCAGTACTCAAAAGTTTAGATTACAAAGTAATTGACACCTTGTGGTGAGGGTTTGCAGGAGATTTGTTTCAATATAGGTAATATAGTTGGAACATAACAAGATGAGTTAGGAAATGAGTGTAGCATCTACCAGTGGAAGAAGAGGTGATGCTGATGATGACAGTAAAACAAAGCATAATTATTCTGAAGAATTCATCTCTCTGCTGCCGTGGTCCAGTCAAAATAGAAAGGTAAATGTTGATAACCTTGTAGATGATTTATCATACATTAGTGTTGATGTTTGTAGCTTCGATCAGATAAAATAAATGAGATATTAATATTATGAGAATAGATTAACTTTTGCATATAATATATATGATAATAATAATAGATATTATTATTATATATATTAATGTATTTACATACAATCATAATTGAGAAAATTAATCTATTATCATATTATTAATATAATTAATTATTGAAATGGCTTTGATTGAATGACATCATATTATTCATTATATAAATATCTGAATTGATAATATTGTTATATTATTCTATATTATATATATACATATTAATATATATAATAATAATGATATTATTATATATATTAATATACATATGCAATGTATAATGTATATTATATTTGATAAAAGAATAATGTTATAGATTGATTAAACATCGGTTATGAAAATAGTTATCTATACCGATATGCTATCGTCTATACATCAGTTAACTATACCGATATGATATCGGCTATAGATTTGTTAACATTCAGTTGTATCGGTTAAACACCATGATCGTTAATATCGATTATCGTCATTCTTGGCATATAATTTTGTATGTAATATGAGTGACACCGATCGGATGTGATTATCGATCAAGTGTCACTAAACATGAGGTTTACATTACCATATGCTTAATACCGATTAATTGTTATCAGTTTCTATTTTATAATGTGAAGAGACATTATTATATAGAGTCATGTCTCCTCAAGGAGACATGCCTCTATATTATTACATCTCCTATATTTATACTCATTTTCTGTAAAATTGAAGACAAGTATATACAACAAACAATGCGAGTCTCATCTATACAACATGATATTGAATATTAAATATATTTATATATATTTGTTATTATATAGATAATAAATATATATTCATATATTGTGATTAAATATATTACATATATTGAGGTCATCAAAGAAAAATTAAAATCCACATATTCTGATCTAAAACTTAACAATTAGAGATGCAAAAACCCTAGGCTCTTCTGGTTATTCCATGTTCAATTACTTCTATAATAATAGTGATGAATTTGTGCCTATCTCAATCCTCTAGTCCTATGGATTGGCCAAATTAATAGTCCCTGACATCTTTGTAGATGTCGACTTCATCTTGAAAATGGCCAGTAGATATGATACCCTAACTAAAACAATAAAAAGGGATGACGAGAAAGCCCTAGTTACCCTAGAAAGAAACTCTTTCATGAAGGCATTTAATGTCTACCATCCCATGGCCATAGAGATAAACTTGAAGAGTTTATAGAATAGATATACTAAAGAGTCTGGCATGGCTTCCAAGTTGATTTAGGAGCATCATGTGCCAAGGAGAATGAAGAAATATATTGCACCCATTCTACAAGGACCTGAAATTCTACATGAAGTATATATCCTATGCCTTGTCTAGAGTGTTGGGAAAGGATGGAGGAGTTGAGAGGATAACCACTGATATACTTATGATTTTCCTAGATTTGTAGAGCCCTCATACTAGCAATAGTTATGATTATATACAATATATTATCGATGAGATGCATCAAGGATTCATTGATATCTAGAACAAAAAGGACAACCCTAGATTCATGCATTACTCTATTTTAATACATTTAATTTTATATTAAAACTTTCCAATTATGAAGTGTCAATATTTCAGGCCTCAGAGATTTCATCATAACCGGGCCAACCCTGTTCAATTTTGGTTGAAAGTGTGGAATTACACTTCAAGAGAACATGAGTTTTGTGCTTTTGAAAATTGGATAGTATATCCAATACTTAGGTGCCTCGGAGTAGAGAAGATAAGGCTACCAATGAAGGTGCTACAACTACTCAGACCATGTCAGTATGTTGACAAATGGCTAGGAGATCATAATTGGGGTGACTTCTACTATGAAAATAATTTTACATTGATTAGGTTGTATGGTTGCACCCACCCTCCCCATGTTCTACCATTCCACGTGGCACCAAGGATTGCAGCAATGGAATTCATCAGGTAGTTAATTTTGACAGCTAACCTGAACACCTAGCTCTTCACAGGAAGGGTACATTTACCCCAAGATAGTTTAGGATTTATAATTTTACAAATGGTAAGAAGGAATTAGACCCTGTAAACAACTGGATGAGCCATTTAAAAATGAATGTGGCCTTATATAGATACATAGATATAGAAGGCTTCATTTTGAGTGCTAAGAATTTATTGACACCCACTATTCCATATAAAAAAGACCATGAGGAATGCATGGAAGAAGACCTCATAAGAAATATGCTAGAAGATGAGGAGATCAATCAAAGGGTTGATAAGTTTACCGAGTTAATGGATTTAGAAAGGCAAGTAAAGAGAAAAGTCATTTCATTTGGGGGTTTCTTCCCAAACTTGCCATACTTGAAAAGGCTAGATGCCATGATTGAATCATATACTGTGCTATGTAATCAGTTGGAAGATGCACTGGTGGTGCTACAAAAAGGTCACAAGGGGCACTCATCATAGGATCATGATGAGGACAGTGATGAAGATTACTTGGTACCTAGTTCCGCTCTAGTCAATCAAGCATTTGTTGAAGAACAAGCAACTGAGGGTGAGAAAATAATTGACCTAACAAAGGTCCCAGAAGCCAAGGTTACCAATGAGTCCCCAACGAAAAGACAAAAAATTGAAATAGGGGATCCATGTTAGAGGAAAGAAAAGAAAATAGACAGAATTGGAGCTCTTATTATTGGCAACAGAGCCTATGATCATCAATTGAGAAAGAAAATAAGAGTAGGAAAGAAGCTCCAAAAAGGAGAAGAAGAGGAAGTAGTGTTGCCCCTCATGACTTGCACTAATGAAAGGTTAATATATCAAGATCAATTTTTAAATGATGATAACTTCATCAAGACCAAGGAGTTCAAAGAGTTCCTCATCTAGAAAAAAAACAATAGGTCAGTGCACAATTGCAGTCAGTAGGAGGTGATCCAGTGACCAATAAGACTCTACAAGCATTACATGATTATGATCCTGAATCCAAGTAGATTACACCTAAGGAGGCAAGACAACTGGTGAAGGCCAGTGGAATCTTGTTAGTACAAGGTTTGGATTTGGCCTCTGCATTCATTATTGATTAGATTAGAAAGCAACCTGATGTAAAATTGTCATAAAAAACACATTAGGCTAAAGTAGTACAAATGTCTGAGAAATTGAAGAAGCTCACTAGTGAAACTAGTGATATTGTAAAAGATAGAGAGTTGTGCTTGATTAAACATAAAGCACAAGATTAATTGATAGCAAAGCTTAATGAGAAATTTCTTGATATGCCAGAACCTGCCCCTGTACAACCAAAAGAAGTACAACATGCTGAGATTGAAATAGAGGGAACATAGTATATAGCAGCAGAAATAGAGCAGAAGCTAAAGGAGCACAATAATATTATATTTGATGCATTAGCACAAATTTTACAGCATAGGATAGATGTAATAAGGGATAAGATTGATATAGTATATGGAGCCTATGGTAAATTGCCAGGCCTACAAATAGAGGTAAATAATTTTATCCAAATTTTGAATCCTTATTTTGCAACTTGGTTTGGAAGAACAACACTTTTTGAAAGGTTGGCATCTTTGCAACCACTTAGGTTAGGCTTGCCAGAGATAGTGACCTACGTTGGGGTTGAAATAGAGAAAATAGGAGTGACCTTATCATTTTTCAAAGGAAATGATAATCAAATAGAGGCAAGGTTGAATATGTTTGTTTCCAGTTAAAAAAAATTTGTACCTCCAATTAGAATATAGGACAATCAGATCAAGCCACTAGGGCTACGAGACTCATAAATTGTCATTGTACTACCCAATAAAGAGGTTTATATCTCTGACAAAGGAGAGATAGATATGGAGAGATTTAATAAGATTCTGGATGAAGTAATTAAGGCAGAAATAGATTGTAATAAATTCATCATAGATGTCAAGAGCATAACGAATGCTAGTGGGAAAGACAGAAGGCCCAGTTTGAGAATATTCAGAGCTTTTAATGGCCAAAGGAGGAAGATGTTACAGCATGGGACATCTTAATGAAGCCCAAGAAGAAAAATATTGTTACTATTGACCTGGACATCATGGATGAAGAATAGGAGGACACATGGCACCAACTCTTTGAGCACAGAAAGGTTAGCAATCATAAAGACTAGTGTATGTTAGCCTGTATTGGCGGTCACTAGATCTTATTATAATATCAGATGCTATCTTGAACATATACAGACAAAGGCGCCAAAGATCACAATAAGATAAGGAGAAAATCAGATCTTATTCTTCAGTTTTGTCCATCCACCGCTTAGTGCTTTCCTGTCTTTTACCTTTTCTAGTTCTTAGGGTTAGGTCTTAAAACCATCTGAAGCTTGTAGCATACTTACTTTTTAAGGATTCCAAGATGGTTTAAACCTATAAATAGAACTCATTGTAACATTTTTAAGTTTGGGATGATAATGGAATAGAATTACAAGGCAGACTACTAAAATTTGTCCGAGCCTCTATACTTTTGTTTCTATCTAAATGTATTTGAAGCATTAAAAAATCAATATAATATATTGCAATCTATGTTTTACATCTTGGTTGTCTCTTTTCATTTCTGTTATAGTTCTTGTATGTTTATTTGTAAGGAACTTAGACATACTGATCACAAGGTTATTGTACAGTCATTTGTGAGCTCCTTCAAGGAAGGATTAATTATTTCAAATGATCCCAGATAACTTAGCATTAATTTAAGGATTTGATGACAGTTATAGAGCTAGAGGATAATCTGTAAGGCATTTTATCTTTGTTGCAAGTATTTTATTAATTACCTTATTCTGGATTTATACCAGATATTGACTTTATATCCTATAGGAACACGTACTGGTTTATAGTTTTACATGTAATTATTCAATCATCCAGCATTTAAAAATAATCATTCAATCATATTAAATTTATAAAAGAGTATACATTTATAAGAAATTGTACTCACAGAGTATACAATTCAAGTATATTAATTCCTTTTAGAGAGAATCAAATAGGTTATCCCTCCTGAAGTTCATAAGAACTAAAAAAGGAAGAAGGATGAGAATCCTTATTGCATTACTATTTTCTATTGTCAAAATACTAGTTTGGATCATTACACTCTGTATCAGGATATTCATAGTCATTTTCATAGTCATCTACTTATTGATCCATTAAAAGGCATTCAACAAGTTAGTAAGAAGATAATCCACTTAAAAGATACTATCAATCAATAATCATCCATAGGTAATACCTTCCTGAGTTAATGGATCTCAAAAAATAAGGAGGAGATAGTAGTTTCCCCAGATATTATCTAAACCCTCATCAATTAGGAATTTCTCTTGCTTGAATCATTTATTTCAATATTGGGAGTCACAAAGTTAAAACAAAATTCAAGAATTATTGAAGTTCAACAAGAAAAATCCCTAACACACCGATTGATCTTCATCTCACCTTCTTCTCCTTGGTCCCTCTATAATTCTTTCCAACATAGACCAGCATGCCCTTTTAACTTAGTGTGTGCCAACTTTACTCTAAGTAGATCTTCAATGTCTTCTAGCTCAAAGTAGTCCTCCAACTCACTGACCCAATCAATCAAATCCTCAGGCTTCAATATATCTGAGAAATTGGACACTTCCATTCGATAACTTGTACTCAACCGAGCTTTAGATCTCTACAACTGACCCTATCTACCTCCTCTAGATCTCACCATTCGACTAGTTTTGTCATCTCCACTAGATCGAGTAGCTTCTTCATAACCATCATCCATTCCAGGACCTCTCTTTAATCCAATATTTCTCATACCTTCTATGATTTCATTCTTCATTTATGCCATTTCAGATCTAAATCTTTATATTATCCTTGCTTCCACCTCCTCTGAAAGGTCTGTAATTGCCCTAGGGTCCAATCTTCTCAAAGGAATCTCTCTAGATCTTCAAAAAACCTAAGCTCCACAAGGAATGAACCAGATCAACCTTTCTTTGATACCACTTGATGCAGTTAAAGTCGGAGGATCCAATAATGGACTGTCTAAACTTGCATCCTAACAACACTTACAATGGGAAACAGAAAAACATAATAAGATATCAAAAAATCAACTCATTATTATTTTCTCAGAACTTTAATTGCATGTAACATGTCAGGCTGTAAGGCCTTCCCAGTTACGACCAAATAAAAAGATCCAAATAAATATTAACTACAGATCTTCTGCAAACACATAGCTCATGATCCAGATCCTCAGATCTAACACTCAAACTATTCTCTCCAATATGATCTGCCCTCCCCTCAAACTAAGAACCAAATACTACTTAAATATAAAAGCAACCAAGAGGTCGGCCATCAAATCAAACATTAGATAAACCCATGACCTAGATTTAGGTCCACACAAACCCCAATGAGAGATCCACCATTAATGTTGCACTTAAAATTAAATTTAGATGTTGACCACTAGATCCAACTCTAGTATAAACAACTCAGGCAAAGGATGACTAAGCAACAGAGTGACTAGGGCAAAGAATGCCTCGAGCAACAGAAAATGAAACTCGAGCGACAGAATGAAAGCATACCCGAGTAAAAAAATACCATCATGCTCAAGCAATAGAATAAAAGCATGCTCATGTGACAAAATACCAGCATGCCCGAGCAATAGAATTCAAGCATGCCCAAGTGATAGAACCTCAACAATAGAGAAACAAAGTGTTTTACTAAGCAACCTCCAAACAATCTAAATAATGTCAAGAAAGCATATTTTTGTTTGAGTAGGATTTTCAAGGAGCCTAGGAGGCTCCTACATCTATAGTAATTTCATAAAGGAGAAAATTTTTAAGGTTATTATGAAGCCTTTGGCCTTGAGAAAGAAGAGAATAAAAGTAGTCAGGTGCAAGCAAGAAAACCAAGAAGTGCCCAATAGTGCCCCTAGTGAAGTATTAGTTGCTGAAATATATAGGAGCAAAGGTTTTCTTGTGATTGGAGCCATTAGAATATGTGGGTTGACTAGATACTACTTCAATTGATTAAATGATGTTTCACATGCTTCATCCCACTTATGATTAATACATTTGTGCATAAGTTTAGTTAACGGTTGAGCTTTATCAACTAATTGAGCAATGAACTGTCAAATTGATTGTAACTTCCCTTGTAATGATCGCACCTGACTGAAGTTTCTAGGTGGAGGCATCTCAATGATAGCTTTGACCTTTTCTAGATCAACTTCAATTACTTTAGCAGAAACTATGTACCCTAAAAATTTTCCTGAGGTGACCCCAAATGCACACTTTTTTGGATTCAAGAATAGCTTGAATTGCTCCATCCTATCTAATATTTTTGCTAAATCCTGTAGATGATGTTCCTAATGATGGTTTTTCCCTGAAGTGTCATCCACATAATCTTCCATATTTTTGTGCATCATATCATGAAATATTGTTGTCATTGCTCTTTGATATGTCGCTGTTGCATTTTTGAGTCTGAAGGGCATGACGTTCCAGTAGAAATTTCCCCATGGACAAGTAAAATCTATCTTATCTTGGTCTTCTAGAGAAATTTTTATTTGATTTTACCTGGAGAATCCATCCATTAAGGACAACATCTCATATCTAGCTATAAGATCTACGATGACATCAATACTCGACAATGGAAAGTCATCATTTGGACATGCTTTATTGACATCTTGAAATTCAGTGCAAATTTTAATAGATTTATCATGTTTTGATACTGGCACAATATTAGATATCCATGCTGCATATGCAATAGCCCTTATAAATCTTGCTTTCAACAATTTTTCTAGTTCTTCTTTTACCAAAAGAGCAATATGTGGATGCATCTTTCTTAATTTTGGTATGACATGTTTTATTCCAGGAGTCATAGATAAATGGTGCATAATCAAATCAGGATCAATTCCTAGCATGTTACAATAATAACATGCATAATTGATCTTCTTTTCTTTGAAAAATTGTGTAAATGCTTCCTTTTCTTTCATAGCTAGAGATTGAGAAATGTGTATGATGTGCAGGTTCTTCTTTGTACCAAGATTAATTGGTTGATTTTGTTTGATAAATACCATAGATTATTCCCAAGAGTGATAAGAAAGGATATCAAGTTTCCCATCTTTTAGTGCCTCATTGAGGTTTTCACTATCAGATGCATCTTTTATTCTTTCTTTTTCATGATCTGAGACTGCTACAGAATGGTTTTCACCCTCAGATCTTTTATTGATTTTTTCTTTATTTTTGTGACTGGAAAACTTGATATCCTCCCTAGCATTATAATCCCTAGTGGAAGAAGGTATAGGTTATACTACATTGAGGTAGTAGGCGGTATCATAGTCATTTTCAAATATGGGTATATCCATGGGTTCAGATAGAGTCCAGTCAATTAAGTTAGGATACACAAGTTGAAGAACATTGTTTGGGTCATTTTCACTAATGTCAAGATGTAGGATGGAATTGTAATCATCATTTTTGAATGGATCAACAAGATCTATCATAGTATCTTCCAAAAGAATGGTTACACCAGGAATATCCTCACTATTCTCACTCGAGTCATCGTTAATATTTTGTGAACCAAATTTGAATGGTCGAATATCTAAGCTTTGTCCTCTTCATGTATTGTTCTATTAAGATAGGCATTTACCAAGATGTCTTGGTACTCTATAGAATCTATCAGTAGTCCTATATTGGTATCAATAATTCTATATGTCATGATGTCTTGCGAGTATATGTCCATGTTAGAAGGACCGGCCTCATTAGAACTTCCACCTCTCTCCATCTGAGGTGCATATTGATGAATGACATCTATTTCTATATCCATGGTAGCATCAGAGAATGAGTCCCATTCATATTCATTAGAATCTATTTCCATGGATTGACTGGACTCTAGAACATGACTAGGTGTGACCCTTTCTCCCCAGTTGGGATGACAATTGTCTTGTGTCTCAATCTCCTCATCAGAATGATGCTCTTGAATTGCAGTTTGAATACCATTAATTTTTAGATTCTCTAATAAGGGCATGCTTGTATCTTCATCCTCATTTTTTTGAGTTAAAAATGAAGGAACATATCTTTCACCTTGATAATGTGGATTGTCATCATGAATATGTAATTACCAATCATATGACTACTGTGTGAAATCTTTTTCTTCTTCTGATTCCTCCATTTCTTCATCAAAGATTGGCCCATCCTAAATGAGAGGTATTTGTGATTCTTCAAAATATCCAATTCCTCCTTTGTCTTTAGGATCTCTGAATTGTGTCAAGGTTGGCTCAATTAAACCCTCTCTATTGTTTCCCAAAGGTCCTTGTCCTTGATATCCCATTTTTTGCATGATACGTAGACCACATCCATATTGTTGAGTGGTAATTTGAATATTCTTGATATCCTGATGAGAATCATCTTTGTCTTTGTATAACCAACTTAACACATCAGCATCCTCTTTTTCTTTTTCCACCAATTTTCCTTTTACAAAGGTTCCATTGAATTTTTTTTTCACTTTAGCTGTTGCTGACATTGTAGAAGATGATGGTCTCCCTTGTGATCTTGGAGTTAAGGGTAATGCTATAACAGAGAGTAATTGATCAATATTGTATTCTCCCATTCCATTATCATGTAATTTTAGTTTCTTTTCAAATTATTGCATCAATGTGGAGATTGAACTCTCTGGGATTTGTTCTTGAGAAGCTTCTCTATTATATGGAACCATCTGTTCATTTGATTGATGCATATTGTTACAAGATTGAAAGTAGGTTGTGTCAGTTGGGATTGGTATCTCTTCTCCATTGTATGGGCACTTCAGGTATTGATGAAAAGTAGAGGGGACTTCTTTCATTTCGTGTATCCAAGGTCTTCCCAAAAGAATGTTGTAAGATAGTTTAAGATCACGTACCTAGAACACCACATTTCTTTCCATAGGTCCCACTCTGATTGGCAAGATGACTAGCCCTTTGGATGATCTTTCTTCATCATCATATGCTTTTATAGTTATTCTCTTCTTAGGATCAATATGTTCATCTGAGAATCCCATTTATTTGATCAAACCTAGAGTGCAAATGTTGATACCCGCTCATCTATCTATCAAGACTCATCTTTCCCGATGTTTGTGAATGAGTACTTCTATGTGTAGTGACATGTTATATTAGGGTGACTTAAGGAATTATCATCCTCTTCAGAATAGGATAAATAATGAGGTGTAGTCAAGTGTACCACCATGGTTTGAAATTTATCTATGTCCAAATTGTCAGGAACATTTGTTTCAACCAAGGATTTTTCAAAAATCTCTTTATGGGATGGAGAGAGTTTAAGAAAATCAAGAATTGAGTTTTGTGTAGGAGTTCTTTGCAATTGATCAACCAAGCTATAATTAGATGAGAGAGATGAGGGATTTTTCTTGGTTGTTTTGTGTTTTGATGATATTGGAAGATTTGAATAATCTCCTTTTAGGACCACTTTGGCTTGTCCTTGTGTTGCTGCATTATAAGCTTCGACCTTTTTCTTGTCTTTGATAATGATCACATTGACTTTTTGATCAGCATTTTCTAGCATGTTGATAGTTTTGTCATGAGGGTATGTGTAGTTCGCCTGATTACCTTTTGCATTGGATGACTCTCCTTTCTCATAGTTAGGTAAAGGTGATTGAAAAGATGTATGATCTTCATTTGTCTTGTGACCATACACTCTAATGACCTCATTGTCAATCAGGTCTTATAACAAATGTTTTAGTTGCATGCACTCATTTGTTTTATGTCCTTTGTTTCTATGGTACTGGCAATAGTGTGCATCATTCCACCATTTAGGCTTAACTGGCGGTTCATATGGTCTTGATTCTGGTAATGTGACCACCTTGTGAGTGACAAGTTTTCTTAATGTTGATTCCAAGGACTCCCTAAGAGGTGTAAATATCCATTTAGGAGTATATGTAAAAGGTGGTTTTTGCTGATTGTTGTTTTGATTAACCCACACATTAGATGCAACAGTGGGATTCTTAGGAGGAGAAGTAGTAGATAAATTGAATGCTAGTTATTGTGATTTGACATTGTGAGCATCTACTACTCCATCATTGACAACATTGATTTATCTTTGTTGCCATTGTAGTTTGCATTGAAAGACCCTTTAGTTTCTTTGTAGATTTTAAGTTCAACTTTCCTTATCAAGGTATCTTCGATTTTGATTCCCATGTGAATCATTTTGTCAAACGTTGGAATGCATTGTAGTTGGATATAATGATTCAATTTGGTGACCAAGTTGTTCACAAAAATATCCATCTTTTCTGTTTCTAAAATTAATCGAGGATATCATGCAAAAATTCTTCTCCACCTTTGTAGAAAAGATATCAAAGGTTCACCAACTTTTTTTTTTGGTGTTGCACAAGTCTATCATAGTAATAGGATGTTGAATGTTGTATGAATAGTGTTGCATGAATCATTCCACAAGTTCTTCAAAGGTTTTTATTCCATGTGGTAATTTAGAAAACCATTTTGTTGCTTGTCCACTCAAACTGTGAGGGAATAATATCATAAGATATGTTTGTTCATGAATAAAATCCATGCTTAAGGTATATAAATCTCGTACATGATCTTGAGGGTCCATGCATCATGTATATTTTTCATATTTGTGTATATCCACATTTGTTGGAAATGCTAGCATGTGTAAGCTTTGATCAAATGGAATATGACAAAATGCACTCATAGAGTATTTCTTTGGTACGATTTCTTTTTCTTTCTTCATGTCAAGAAGTTGAGTTTGTAAATCTTCCACTTGTTTCATAAGCAGATTCATAGGATTTTCTTCTTGTGTTTTCAGTTGTTCCATATCAAAATCCTGAGGTAGTTTTGTCCCTGTTGAAGCTAGATGCATGAAGTATTTTTCTTTATCTGCCATTAGGATTTTGTCCATGATTTTTTGGAATATTGCATCTTGTTGGACTTTTTGGATATACTCCTCAGTTATTTCTTCATCATTATTGGCTTGACTAGCCCATTCATTTTCAATTCCAGCCATGTTGTTGTTGTTGGTATTGTTGATGTCGTTAGTGTTGTTGTTGGTAGTAGTTTTTGAATCACTTGCTCTAGGGGCTGAAAAAGGATCATACTCTTGTTCTTATTGTGCCTCAATGTATATTCTAGAATGTTTTGAAGTATCTATGTATTGAATATGTCCGCTTCTTGTCCACACCATTTAGGATTAGATGATACTCGATTTGCAAAGAATAGCAACCTATCGCCTATAGTTTCAATGTTTGAATAAACTAACTTTACAATTGGTCAAAGTTGGAGAAAATTTGTTGATGTAATTGATAATGTTTGAGATCTTGATGAAGGTTAGATTGACCTTAATAGTGATCTCTAAACACAAGAAGGGTTGATATGACCAATTTTAAAGTAGTGTTAGTTGATTGAAACTAAATCAAGAGCTTCAATATCAAACTAACTCTATCTAAAGTAGTGTTAGTGGGTGCCAAAATGTGATGTGTAATTATGTATCTGCAAGTATACTGCACAAAAACACTCAATAACTCATTATATCCAAGGTTAGTAAGATCAATTCAATGAAAAACATAGAAAACCTTGAGAAATTGAATTATTGCTTTCTAGTCATGAAGATTCTAATCTAAATTGTAAATTGCTCTCAGATTAAGCATATTAGATCATATAATGACAATCATGAAATGGAATATTCATTGTAAAAATGCCTCAAATGCTCAAGAACATGTTCAATTATGCACAATTTTGATCAAATTATACAAATAAACTAGATTAGCATGCTAAAAATGGTGAACTAGATGAGATAAAATGAAATTGACATTAGCTTTATGCTTAAATTCTTATTCTCCTATATCAAATGAGCTTAGAATGGCTTCTTTTTATAGAGAATTATTGGATGGAAAAGGCAAATTTGAATTTTGAATTCATTGGTTGAGATGCATCCATGAGGGATGCTTGAGATGGAAGCTTGCTTGATCCAAGTGATTACCTCCTATTGGTTAGAGGCTTTATCTTTGAGGCATGTTGAAGGAATATTAATTATATGATTTAATTAATTCATTTTAATTGATTGCTTTAGCCATGTATTTAATTTTTTGATTTGATTTAATTCATTCAAGGTTAATTGAAGAATTAATGGCTTTTGATGGATGCCTTTTGATGAGTGATCTTGGATTATTGATTTTTGATGAATCATATACTAAAACTGATCTAGTTTAATTATATAATTGTGATTAGCTTGATATTTCTATACTTGGTTAGGACTTGGAGGACTTAATTGCATATTAGGGCTTTCGAGCTTATCAGACCATTTTCAGGTGATTACAATATGCAAATGTAATGCCATCATACTTACCATATTTAAGTTGATGATGTTCATTAAAATTTCTTCAAAAAAAATGGTGTCACTATGGACCTGAAGCAAAATTCAACTAAAAACATTCAATAATAGGAAAAAAATTTAATAAACTTAACTAAAATTTTGTGAACATAGTAAATATGAAGTAAAATTCAACTACAAATTAATGTTTGTGAGTATGTAAATGTAATACCATCATACTTACCATATTTAAAAATAACGTTCATTAAAATTTCTTCAAACAAAATGGTGTCACTATATAGCTAAAGAAAAATTGAACTAGCAATATGCAATAATAGAAACAAATTTAATAAGTAACTACAATATTTTGGAAAACATAATTATGAAATCAAGAACATGTACTTAAGGGGATAAATAGGATGATGGCTTGCAAGGATATCTTAAGGGGAAGTCTTATGGGGACCTTAAGGTGAAGTCTTAAGGGGATATCTTAAGGGGTGCAAAAATTGGGTTGAATTAAGGGGACATCTTAAGGGGATATCTTAAGGGGTGAAAAAATTGGGTTGAATTCAGGGGATATCTTAAGGGGTGCAAAAATTGGGATGACTTAAGGGGATATCTTAAGGGGTGCAAAAATTGGGATGTCTTAAGGCAACCTCTTAAGGGGATATACTAAGGGGAGAAAAAATTAGGTTGACTTAAGGGGACGTCTTAAGAGGAAGCCTTAAGGGGACCTCTTAAGGGGATGTCTTAAGGGGATATAATCATCTTCTCTAGGTTGTACTAACTTATGTTTTGTCTCAACGCATCTAGCTAACCAATACTCTATTTCCTCTTCATTGTTCTCAGGCGCAACAACAACATACATATGTCCTACAAATTGAAATATAAATTTAGAATAATTAAATTACCATATATTTCTATTAAAAATAAAAATAAAAAATATACCAATATTTGAATTCAAATATAAATTGATTTAGAAAATACAATTACCTTCTTGTACAAGATCTGAAAGATGGTCGTACTCCTCTGATGCACATATTTTATCATTGTCTTCAAGTGTTGTTTCATTTTGTTTATATATTTGATTAGGTGTTAGCGATCTTTGCTTCCACTCTTCAACCCATTCTTTATTCTCACAAGAATTCCAATCACCTGAAATGCAAAATTGTCAAAAACATGCAAGCTCCCTTATCCACTAATTGTCTGACAGCCAAGTCTATGTGGCATGTCATTTTCTTCAATTAATGAAAAATATCATTTAATTGTACGGTTCTCATTTTATGGTACAAATAATCTTGAATTGCACCAATCCACAATAGCATGTGCATCTTTAAATTTAGCTGCATCCTCAACTTTTAATTGCTCTCTAGCCAAAATTCTCTTCACACATGCACCAACTCCATCATATTCTCCTTTACCATGTCCAGCTTCAAAAAAACTCCACATCTGTGGTATATTGGTTTCGTTGTGAGCCCTACTAAGCCAATAAAATATTTGAGCATTCTTAAATTGACCTGTACAATTATCAGACCATATGAGATGTTCTCTCATGTGGACTTCTCATTCTCTTAAATTAATATAAAATTTGTCAAAACAATGTTGAACAAACTCTGGCGAGTGCATCTGATTATCACTTAAATAGAAATGATACTCCCTAACAATTATTCTATCATCCTATGTACTATCATGTGCATGTCTATAACCAATATGAACAAACATAGAGACTTAGATTGAATTGTAGTATTGGTCTTGAGTTTCCTCTTGTGGAGCAAGAGTATAAATTTTTGCAAAGTCGACCACTGATAGTATAGTACCAATAGGAAATGTATTTCTACATGTAAAGAATTGACCATTGAGCCATCTAGCATATTGAGAGTGTTTCACATATTTTGGAACAATCTTACTCTTGAATTCTAAAATGAATGCATGTACACTAAGTTTTTATGTGATTAATTCACATCTCTTTCCAATTTTTCCATATTTTAGAGGATACTCAATATTCTTAAATCTTTTAACATCCACTAATTTTTGTCCAAAATCGTTTTCACTAATTTCATGCATGCAATGTGCAATTAATGAAAAATTTCCACAACTAGTGCATTGTCCAGAAATACATGAACTTAAGAAAAATATTTCCCCATTTGATCTTTTAGAAAACAAACTTTCTACAAACTCCTTGATTGTCTCAACTGGTATATTAATGTCACAATTCTCCGTAATCTTGTTAGCATGTAAACTACACCGTATATATCAAAAAACATCATAGCGATAACGAAATTGAACATGTGTTTTGCAACAAGATATTCATTGCTTATTGATTTTCACATACCAAGGCTTGCATTTTTCAAATGATCTTTGACTAAGAGTAATTTACCCAGGTAACCCTACCTCATCTAAAAATTTCTTATAAAATTTAGCTTGTGTTGTGTCTAATAAGTGTTTTGGATGAGGATCATGAATTTTACACCTCACTCTTAATTTAAAAATATCTCTCGCATTAGATGAAACCCTTGTATTATCATGCCAATAATTTTCAAGCAATGAT
>MU225010.1:1813945-1825448 GCA_018584345.1 Thuja plicata | reverse complement strand
AGTCTATGTTTTTTGACGTGAATCAGATGTAGGTTTTTTATCAGATATAAACATCCAAGTTTGACATTCAATGAAAAATAGTAAAAAATAGAAAAAAAAAATTGAAAAATAACAGTGCCCTCCGGTTGCGAGTCTTCTTTCTATCAAAAAAAAAAATTGAATTCTGATAAATACACAACAAGTTATCAGTTACGCAGACAAGGTATGTCAAAATTACAGTTGACTCTACTTCAAACGTTCATAAACTATGCAATAATCATGATAATTTCATCAAACCAATTGCATGCCCTCCGTATGGATGTTACAAAAACAAATTCAAAAGAATCACATCAATATCTATCTTAGAAAAAAAGTTATGTTGTACGAAGTCATTGTACCTTTTTGAAAAATACGTTTTCAGCAACATAGCAGTTTTAGTGGGAGAAAAAAAAACCATTAAAATCAATTCAAAATATATATATATATATATATATATTTATTTATAATCTAGACAGAAAATCCTAAAAAACTCTAGTTTACTTCGTCTTCCGATTTCAAATAGTTTAACGACAATATGCATCCGAATGTGAACATTTTTCTCAAAATGTAGAGTTCAATGTCTATTTAGGCAAAAAAGTGTAACCCACTATTGTGGGATCACCCCATAATCATCAAAGGATATTCTAAGCTAAACATGGATTACTTAAAAGGGAATGTTGGTTTCCTATGGGACTTGTTGAGCATTCTACTAGATTGTAAAAGAACTCTTACCACCTTTAGACAATTTGAGATATGTCACACCTTGATAGAAGGAAATTTTGTTGTAGACCTTATATCTAATTCAGGCCTTAACTATCATGATTGGTGCTACATGAAATTTTAGAAGTTCCTCAAATATCTTAAAGCAAGGCTTGTCAATGAAAGGAATGATACAAGGATTAGATATGTTCATGATGAGATTACCATATAAATTTAATCTCTGTATTATTTTAGTTTTGGGATGACTCTCATAACAAAGTATACTGAAGTAAAAATAGTTGGATGGTAAATAGATCGTTGATTATAACCCCATGGAGAATTATTTTGCTTGGAATTATAAGGAGCATAGGGAAAGGATTATAAATGGTTTGAACAATAAAAGGAGGGACCACACTTTTGAAATCAACAAGTGAAAAGGCTTTGTTTTAACATCTTATTCTTATAATAAGTGTTTTCTATTATGTATTGTTAATTACCTAATGAAAGGTATGATAGATGATGTCAAGGCTGGGTGGAGTGATCCTCATTTATACTTTTTTAAGAGAAGATGCTTTATTGATATATCCCCTATGCTTAAGGAAAAACATAATGGTTTATTATATCTCACTTATCTTAATTACACCCAATTGAGATGATGTTTGCTAGATTCCAACTTGTCACTTCAAGCTGAATTTCTTGGCGATCAAAATAATAATTATAACATTAATGTTATTGTGAGTGGATTTTTATCCCATGACTTGAGAAGAGTTTAGAATAAATGGAGATGTCTCGTCAGATGAATAAAGGATAACTTCAAAATATTTCATAAAAATCATAAATATCATATCATAATTTTGGGGTATGATATCAAGCTTCTTCATTCTTTCCAAAGAAAAAACTGATTATTGTTCGAGAAACTTCACTATCATTTTGGTAAGAAGAAGAAAAAGTTTTTTTGTTTTGTTTTTTGAAAACTTTGGCAAGGGTGGGCCTCATATGTTCGTGGATAAGTAGTTGAACCTCTCCAAGGTTAAAAGTATGAGGGGCCCTCTTAAGCGTTTAGATCTGAGAGATTGCAGGAAGCCGTTATAGAACAGTGAGCTTTGGGATATCTTTAGTAGAGGAAATTTCATGCCATATTTCAGGCCATGAAGGGTTATAACACTAGTCTTTCCATGAAGTTTTGTAATTCCTAGCACCAATGCAATTTTTTCATTGGGAGCATCAAATTCTGCATGACCCCTAAGGTGATAGAAGAAGTTATGGGCTTAAAATATAAAGGTGACATATTTGAAAGGAAGAGCTCTAGTGACTATAAGCTCTTCATGAGGGATTTTTTTTAAGAAAGGAGACAAATTGGTGGTCACAGCAAACAATAATGGGTATGATAGGTTCTCTTTGCCCCCTCTGTATGCTCTAGTCTTCTTCTTTTTTATAAAATAATTTTTCCTAGAAAGTATGCACACTACCTTCCATGGGTCTCACTTTCCTATCTTGAATCATTTGAGAAATGGGCATAGGATTATTATGCCCTTCTTTTTATATTCCTTTCTCACTAGTAGCATTGTGAAAGGTGCATCCCCACCACTCCACTAGGGCTTAATGTATACCATTTATCAATGCCAATTCGACAAATCCCTATTATATGTCATCTTCTATCATATCCTCAACAAGAATAAAGTTACATTGTGAAGTTGGCCAAAAGAATAGTAAAACTTAATCTTGTTGAATCTAAACCTCTCCCTAATAAACCAAACCCTAGTGGGAAATAGACCAATCCTTCCAGGAAAAAGAAGACTAAAAATCACAAAGCACCTAATGCGGAAATCCCCCTTGAAGAGACCTTGCTTGATACTACTCCTCGGAAAAGGAAAGTTGTTGCAACTAAACCCACCTATTCAAAGACAAAAAAATTATAAATAAAAAGGTGAAAAGGATTACCCCTTTTATTGATATTGATAATGAAAAAGATAAGAATGAGGATATTGAACAAATGGAGGAGCCTGAACATGAAGGAAGTTTGGGGGAAAGGAAGGCTACCCATGTTCACAATAAGGTCTACATGGAGTATGATTTGAACGAGGAAGAAGAATCTACTTAGAATATTGAAGATGAGGATTATGTTGTTGAGGCTGAAGAGCTCGAGGAAGAGGAAAAAGAAAGATCTTTGGAGATAATTGTGACCCTAAATGCGCTGGAGGATATAGTTAATATGGTGTATAACTCTTCCTTCCATATTGGTAACGATCCTCTAGAGAACATACCACCTTTTCCTATTCTGGAAGAGAAAAGTGTTACCTATAATTTCCAAAGTCAAATTGATGAATTTCAAAAAAGAGTTGGTTCTCTTGAAAGTTTTGCTTCTACGTCAGTGCATAATAAAGATAAAATCAAGGATGTTATTTTCTCTCTGTAAGGTGGTTGATGAGATTATGAAGGTATCTATTTGGAATTGTTACTGGGAATAGTAGGCTGAAGAAAGCATTGAAGAAGAGGAAAGAAAGCCAGACAAGTGAGGAAGAACATCTCAATTAGGACAATGAAGACTCGTAAAGCCTTCTCAAGAGACTTTCTAGAGACCGAGATAGAATTGCTAGGGCTAATAAAAGTTACTTTTGGTAACCCTTTTGCTTTTGGTCCTAATGCTATGTTTAGGTTATTTGATAGTTTTAGACTTAAGTTTGTTTTTTTAGTTTTCGTAGCATACTTACTATTTGATGAACTCTTGAAACATTTCGACGTTACATTTTTGTAGTTTCAGTAGTGGCAGGAGAAAAATTAACTATTTAAGATGTTTGATGATGATAAACTTTGATAGTATTATGGTTGATAGTGGTAGCGTTGGGAACTCTCTGATGGTGACTATTTTGGTTTTTGATTATTTTTGTGGGTGAAGGTTTTTGGCCTTCTCTCAGCTATTATGGTACTGAGTAGGGATTCCAGTCCTGTTTCTTAGTGTTTTTTTGTTGTTGTTATAGGATCAGCCCCCCGCCCCCCGCCCCCCGCCTCCCCACTGACTTAATAAAAAACAACTTGTTTAGTCTCATACTTATTGCTTCACTTCCTACAACATAATTTAGAAGGTGAGATTATCATCACGCAAGTGAAATCATCTCATTAGTAGATCATGAAGAGTTCAAAACCAACTCTATAATAGCATTTTCATATCTTTCTCTAGATTGAGAAGGGTGTAAGCATTACATCCCTTAAAAGGTATTAGAAATCGTATAAAATGAACAAATCATTAATATTTTAATAAACAAATTTTACAATTGTATTTTTATATAATATATTATATATTCATAAAGCTTTAGTTATAAGAAATACAAGGGACTTTTCATACTAAATTTTCATCAAACTTTTTTTTTTTTTTTTTTTCATTAACAAATATTATCTAAAACCCAGCTTCTAAATTATAATATAAACAATCTATAAAAAAATTTAAATTTTGATTAATTGACATGTGTCCAAATAAAAAATAAACAGTTCCTGTAAACTACATAAGCAGTATATGTCCTCCCTCTTCTAAGATTATATGATCTATATTGAAGATAGGGTAAAAGATACGAGCATTACGTATGACAGTGAAAACACAGTAAACTAAAATTGCCAGAAGAAATTCTTTCACCCGCATACCTGATACTATACAAAGCATCACCGCAATCAAAATTGGCGTAATGTTTATAAGCACGACCTCGTTTAGTGAGAGTCTTTCATATTTCGTAAAAAGCCTCTTTATGCTTATTTTTCAAGCTCAAAAAAATCTTTGGGTATTATGCTATTAACGGTGGCAGTCACAAATGCTATTACCATGGAAATGATTGAGACTAGCAAGCTCGCTTGAGAGTAATTGGACATCACATCTATATTTAAGCTCCCAGAATGACTCTCTTGCAACTGCTATCGAAGAAAAGACCGTAAGGGAAGCGAGGAAAGCCACACTGTCAGAGAATAAGGATAATTTAATAAACTTTATTAAATACCAGCTTGGCAACTCCATAGTTTATACTCTCTTTGTTATCTTCAATTCCTCTGGGTTTGTCAAGATGGCTACAAATGTGACCGTGGGAATGAGTGATGCCATCACCATATATGTTTTAATAATACTCTCTTTAAATTTGCGATGCTTATAATCATTAGTTGTATTGCATTTTTGTATGAGACTTGAACGAGTACCTCCTACAACGTCCAATCTCTCTGCAATGGTGGCACATTTGGGGTTGTCTTGAGGTGTTTTTGATCCTATATCAAGTGCATTAATGTCTTTGCCGCTTAGGGCACTTACATTGTCATATCGAAATGACAGAAGAAGATCTAGTACCTGCATCAACAAAGCACCGTATTGCATTACAACTTTGTGTGATGTTGACACAATTGGGGTTGTCTTGGATTCCAACGACTTCAAATACAATCTGAATTCAAGTGATCAATAGTGAAAAAATGATTACATAAAAAATGAATGCTTTCATAATCTAAAGGTTGAGTCGAAAGTTAATTTTCAACCATCAGAGCCACATTTCTATGAAGAGGTATAGAAAGGTTAATAGCTACTAAAAGTTGAGAATACATTGAATGTCCCATGTAGGAAGTTGACTCGTTAACCATCAGGAAGCGATCAATAGAGTTACAAATAGATTCAAAACAAGACACCTCCTTGAATTGAAAGGGAAGATTACAAAGTCATCTCCATACCAAAAGCACAAAAATTAGTTTGGAAAGTGGGTTAGAAATTTTTGCTCCATAGCTTAAGAGAGAAACACTATTCTCCTCAAGTGTATAAATGATACAAAACAAGTTTGTATTTTGTAAAGAAATAAAAGAAACCTTTAGCAAAAGGATAAATCTCAATCATACCAATTTTAAGAGGCCACCAAAAATTGAAATCAATCCTTAAAGATCTAATAGAAGAGGCCAAAGACTAGAGAATATGCAAACAAAACCCCCAAATAAAATAGAGCTCTTCATTCTCTACTGTTTGAAAAATGGTTACCACTCCCTTTGGGATTTGTGACAAGGGACTAACTGCCTCCTATGGATTCTATAAGTCTATTGGTTGTATGAGGCATTGATAGGCCGGTCTTTTTGTGCAACAACAACTACACTTGTAACAAGTGGTATCAGAGCTTGATCACGGGTTCAAATTCCCTCGGGTAACTTTGAGGGGGAGAATATTGGCAAAATAGTCAGTGCTCCTTTCGAGATTCATGATAAGAGACTAACCACCTCATGTGGATTCTATAAGTCTAGTGGTTGTATCAAGCATTGATAGGTCGATCTTTTGGTACAACAACAACCACACTTGTAACATCTACCACATCCTAACCACAAACCACCATAAGAGGATAGTTGGCACAAGGAAGTGGTCTAAAATTCCTCTAGGGATGAGTAGGAGTACCAACACCAACAAATTTGAAAAGCTTTGAGCAACCCTATTCATAGCCATAGGACCATAAGCCCCCTTAGCCCCTATCGCAGAGGGAACAACACTATGAAAGACATGCATGGATGTCACAAAAACCAACATAACCAATAAGAATAGTGTTAGGGGACATGATTGAGCCAACGACTAAGGTCCAAATGCACACCATGAAGCTGTAACCTAAAAAAAAACATCATTTGGTAAAGGGTCAGATCTAGAGGGAAAGCCACAACTGACACAAGAAACATATGAACCATCAGACAAAAAGCATGAATCAGAGGGCACCATGGTTTTAGAAGGCAATGCAACATGAAAGGAAGTTAGGAGTGTCATTCTAAATAAGAGTTGTAAGTGAAAATGTTTTTCAATTAATATTTAATATCTAGTGTAACATTATATTAGGAGATCAGTCAATAGATAATTTATTAATTGTTACAAATTTTCACAATAGAAAAACCACATTACACATTTGAGAGTAACATAGTTATTAACCTATAATAATATATAAAATTATAATAATATAAAATATTTATTCTGAAAATAATAAAATATCATATCATATCATATAAAACCAATGTTTCTAAATATTTTAAAAAGAAGCATTTCAATAAATTTTGTTAAGAATGTATTACTTTAAACATGATATCTACCATTTCATCAATCAACAAATTGACAACTTCAAATTGAAGAACACTAAGATCATATATTAAGAAGAACCCACTTCAAAGTAATATCATGTAAAAGTTTGAACTAATGGCTTATGCTTTAAAGATCTTATCTACTTTATTTCCTTTGACAATTGAAATAGATACTTTTAGTACTTTACCTCTATTGTGTAACTAGAGAAAATGCTAACCTTATGGATCCAAATGTTGGACTCTAAATACATACAAGGAAATCGGAACTTGTGGTTTAGAACAATAAAATGTGTTTCTTTATTTATTAGTATTATAGTCAAACTATAATTCTTTAAAAATCAATTGTATAATCAACAATAATTTAAATTTGAAACACATTGAAGAAGTGATGCATCTACAAATTTGTATATATCTCAAATATCTAGACAAGTCTATGATTTCATATAATTTTTCAGATTCCTACATTTTTTTATTATGGTTCCTAATATAATATATCCTGAAGCAACTAAATAGTGTTACTCAAATGTCCAAGCCATAAAGAAATTTATGAATTTCTAGAATATTTCCATACAACTCTACGAGGGCTAGGCTAGGGCTTAGTGGGCAAGGGATTTCTAGTCTCTGTTGTTTTCACTATTTGACATGATGAGGCACTCTTCTATTTTTTGATGTACAAGCTATAAAAAACTTAATTCTATTAAGATTCATATAAATACTTCTTATTGTTTATCGAGATAAAAAGTTATGAATTTCTCTTTCTTGTAATCTATTTTCAAATATTACTTCAAATTATATTTGAAAATGATCAACATTTTTTTTTGATGTAATAGCCTAACCATTAATTATATTAATTGATAAAAAAACAAGTACAAAAAGAATCTATAAATTTGATTCCTTCCTGCAAAATTATAAATAATTTTGTGAACTATATAACACTTATAAATTTTTAAAACATTTGTAACAATACCTAAAGTTGCTATTAAATAATTAATAAGTACAAATATTTATCTTCAAGCAACTATATAGTGTTACGCAAATGTCCAAGCCATAAAGAAATTTATGAATTTCTATAATATTTCCATACACCTCTACGAGGGATAGGCTAGGGCTTAGTGGGCAAGGGACTTCTAGTCTCTTTTGTTTTCACTATTTGACATGATGAGGTGATCTTCTATTTTTTGATGTACAAGCTATAAACTATGTAATTCTATTAAGCTTTATATAAATACTTCTTGTAGTTCACCAAGTATAATGTACTACAAAATTTAAATACTATAAATCTACAATGTTAGATTGACATGATTAAAAATATTTGTACTTATAAATTAAAGGATAATAATTTTATTATTACTGATACATAATTATTTGATGATGAACAATTTTTACAGATTGTAAAATCTATAAATTTAATTCCTTCCTAAAAAATTGTAAATAAACTTATGAACTATATAATACTCATAAATTTTTAAAACATTTGTAACAATACTTAAAATTTTTATTAAATAATTAATAGGAACTAATAATCCTACTACAAAAAAAGAAAAATTCCAAATTCTAGGACAAAGAAAAAACCCCTGAGAAGGAGATACCTTTAGAGGAAGCTCTTCTTCAAACCACTCCCTAGAAGCGAAAAACCACCCATTCCAAGCCTTCAGGTTCTGCTACCAAAATGAGCAATGAAAAGCCCAAGCAAACCATCCCCCTCATAGATATTGGTAAGGAGGAAGAAAAAATGGAGGAGATGTATGAGGTTGAAGAACCTAAAAATGAAGGGAGCTTAGGGGAAAGTAGGTCGGCTAGGATTCATAATAAGGATAAGAAAGAGAAAAAATGAGGAGGAAATGGTTCCGCAAAACTAAAGAGGAATTTGAACTTGGCGAGGAAGAAGATACTACTAAGAATACTGAGGATGAAGACTATGTGGCTAATGCTAAGGAACTTGAGGAAACATAAAAATAAAAGGAAAATAATGTTTATTTGAATGACCTCAAAGACATTGTTAATATTATTTGCGAGTCTCCTCCTCATTTTGGTAATCACCCAGATGTCAATGTCCACACTTCCCCAGTTGAGGTGAAAAAGCCGCTTCTTGTTTTCATGCTTAAATTGGTAAATTGAAAAACAGGACTAGTATTTTGAAGGGTGTTGTCATGATTTCTGATAACTTCAAAAAGGATTGTAAAAATGTTATTCATTCCATTTGCAAAGTTATCGACAGGTTTATGAATAAAGCTCTATTTGGTGTGGACATGGGAAGAAGCAAACTGAAGAGATTTGCGTGGAAAGAGAGTGAGGATTTGGCCAAAGATGAGGAGGATACCGAAGATTGGCTTTATTCTCTCAGGAGCCTATCTAAGGACTGGGTCAAGATTACTATTTATTTAAATAATTAGTTCTATTTTGTTGTTGATTTTTTGTCCCGTCTTCTTATTTTTTCTGTATGGTTGTTTTAAACTTACGGTTCATGTGATCTTCACAACATCTTTGTTGTTTGATAAACTTTAAAAACTTTATGTTAATGTTTTCTAGTAGTTCCTACAGTACTAGTAGTTTTAGTGATTTAAACTAGATAGTTGATGTTAACTTTGACTATGCTAAAGTTAGTAGTAGCAGTAGAAACTCTCTGAAGATGTTTTTAGGTGTTTTTCGTTAAGTTTGTCAGTGGGATTATTTTGCTTGCTTTCGGTTGTCATGGCCTTGAGTAAGCTTTCTTTTGCTGTTTCCTAGTGTGTTTCTATCTATTATGGGATCATAGCCCGTTCCTTGTTGACTTAACAAAAACCATTATCACCAAGTATTATGTACTAAGAAACTTAAATACTATAAATCTAGAATGTTAGATTGACATGTTATAAATATTCATACTTATAAATTAAATGATAATACTTTTATTATTATGATATATAATTATATAAAAATATTGTTAAAATGGCTTCAAATAGATAAAAAATTGATAAATAAACAAATTAATACACAAATTTAAATATTATATTTATTTAAAACAATTAAGAGAGACATTTCGTACAACGTTGTGAATAATTGTTTTTTTGACGCTGTACCAAAAATTAAAAACCAGCTTGTAAATAATAGAAACAATTTATGAAAAATTATAAAATTTATTTAATTGTCATGTGTACAAATGAAAACAATACACTGTCCTTGTATGCCCTAACTCTTCCAAGACGAGGAAAAAAATAGGACCATTAAGTACGCTAGTGCTAAAAACACTAAAACAAAATTGCCAAACATTTTCTTCATCCATAGAGCTGATGCAAAACGAAGCATTATTGCAATTAAGAGTGGCGTAATGATTGTAAATGTGACCTCGGTTTGCCAGAACCGGCCATATATCAAGAAAGCCTTCTCATCCTTACATTTTCAAGATACCAAGGTGATGGGGTATTATGACAAGAATGGTGGCAGTCATAAAAGCTACCACCGTGGAGATGATTGAGACTAGCAAGCTCGCCTCAGAGAAATTGGACATCACATCTATAACTGAGCTCCCAGAACGGCTGTCTTGTAGCTATTGTCGAAGTAACCACCCTACAACCACTGTAATAGAAGAAAGGAAAGCCAAAGTGTCAGAGAATAAGAATAATTGGAAAACTTTATGAAATGCTAGCTTGGCAGCTCCATAGTATATACTCTCTTTGTCATCCTCAATTCCCCCTGGGATTGTCAAGATGGTAGCAAATGTGATAGTGGCAATCAGTGATGCCACCACCATGTGTGTATTAATTGTATCTTTGTCTATCCCTTGCTCAGACCCATTACTTGGATGAACAGAAGTAGTTTTAGATTTAGTTAGGAGTCTCGACCTTCTAGCTCCTGCATCTTTCAGTCTCTCGACAATATCGGCACAATTTGGGTTGTCTTCAGATATGTCAAGTGCAGTCACGCCTTCATTGTTGAGGGTTACATTTTCACCTCGAAATGGCAGGAGGAGGTCAATTAGTTGCACTTACAAAATAACATATTGCATTATAGCTCTAAGCATTCGAATAGTCCTCATCACACCGTCTCAAATATTAAGATAATTTGTGCGTAGTCTTATTTATTCTATCCCTTGTAGCAAATTATAAGGGATAATTGAAAATAATGTAATCAAAGGCAAGGGAGATAATACTCATATAAAACTATTTATTGCACCCACTAATCCGCAATCAGATTTTTACACAAATCCTTTTTCACATAATTTAAACAATTATAATGTAGGTTTTATTTATCTGGAGAACGAGGTCTGCTTTTTCGCTGACGAAGCTGCAAGTTTGAACTCTTCGCATATTCAAAGGGATCTGCATACTGTACTTTCCGTCCACGGTGGCGAGCGACGGTGGAGGATCGCCGGTGACTCCCGGCAATGGCAGACATCCAGGTGTGTTCTCTCCATTAAAAGCTTTAGATAGAATGGAATTAAATGCATGTCCTGGCCTCGGCCTCCCTCCCGATCCCGTACCCACCTCGCCTCCGAGCGGACTTGAATGCCCGTCAGATGGCAATAATATTACCCTGCCCATCCCACCAAAACCAGTCACTGCTATACCTACCAGACCCAAATC
This sequence comes from Thuja plicata, assembly GCA_018584345.1. Taxonomy (NCBI): domain Eukaryota; kingdom Viridiplantae; phylum Streptophyta; class Pinopsida; order Cupressales; family Cupressaceae; genus Thuja; species Thuja plicata. Next base: position 1,814,112 of record MU225010.1, on the reverse strand, counting down.
ATTTTCGGAAGCGGTTTTGAACGCAGGCTTTGCGGTGGAAGTTAGTGCTAGGTTCCTCTGCTCCGCCTCCGATGGAGCCTCCAATGCCGGTAAGGGACCTGGGGTTGCTGATAACCCTTTCTCTGTTTTGCCAAATCCTGAAATGCTGGTTGAAATATTGAATGAAA
>MU225010.1:1758613-1786683 GCA_018584345.1 Thuja plicata | reverse complement strand
GTTTCTTGTCATATAAAAGATCATGGTTTATATGGTTATATCTTGTATATGATTATGCTTGATCATTTACAAGGTATTTTATGAGATTGTTCAGTAAAGATACATGACAAATCAGTGTCCACATTAATAAATACTGTGTTATCAGTCATCTTAAAAGGTAAAACCTGCCTGAGCATTTGTGGAGCTCAAAAATGAAGAAGGATGTTGTTTAATCCTTAGCAATTAGGCTTTTCTTGTCTCTGAACTGTGAAACAGGTTTTAGAGGTAACAAGATTCAAATAGATATTTCAAGCAGTATAGTTCATGCAAGAAAAATCCCTAACACATTCAACATTTCTATAATTTAAAATGTTAAGATCAATCTGTGAGAAATATCACAAAACTAATATTTTATTCAAAGTTATTTAGAATTTCAACGACAAACATAATATGAATCATTTTTCTACTATTTTAACAAGTGCCACATAGTGGTCAAGTATTTGCGTATAATTAATTATTGTTATAATATTTGATATAATTTAATTAAGTATAAGCATTTTTAATTTTATTAGAAATAATAATCTAATAGAGAAGTGAGTCATAATTTTTATAAACAAACTAAAAAATAAATTAATTATTTATATAATAATTTTTATTCAATTTAATATATTTTTAAAAAAAAATTATTTAATATAAAATTTGTATAATGTATGAGACATTAATATGAAAAAAATTATTATGTCTAAAATTCTTATTTTTTAAATAAAGTATAGGCTTTTTAAATGTAATATCATTTTTCATGTTTAAAATAACCTACATAAATATTTGTATATTTATTATATAAATAATATCTTAAATAATTTTTATATTTTTAAATTCTATTTAGGTGAAAAGAAATTAGAATTTATTTAAATGTTGTAGTGTGTCTGAAAAAATTGCATTATGAAAATAGTGTTTCCAAGAAATTCATGTATAAGACCCCAAACTTATTAGCCAAAAATAAACGTGAAGAAAAATACTTTTCATCATTTTATAACTTAAATATTTCACATATATCCTTTAAAAAAATTTAAAAGTTTTATAAAAATAAAAAAATACTAAATTGTAATTGGTTGAAAGAAATTATTTTAATAACTAGTTAAGAAAAACTCATTGCAATAGTATCTAGCCTAAGACAAATACTAATAATAACATATATGCAAAACTAAATATCAAAATAGTCACCATTTCCAAAATATACGGAGTAATATATAAGGAAAAAGGAAAAATAAAAAAAAATAAAGAAAATGGATAAAGTTAAATATGTCATACCTGGAAATTCACTCCATTTTTAGCTGCCAAATGAAATGCTATGTTGGCAGAATTGTCATGGTCGTGGCTCGCCATTTCTTCGGCTTTATCTGCCTCTTTGTTTGCTAATAGATTCTGCAATATCTCAATTTGATTATATTGGATGGCAAAGTGTAGAACATATTTACGATCTGAACTACGGATTGCAATAGAATCTGGCATTCTCAACATAAACTCGTTGATTATGTCCCAACGACCTTTCATCGCTGCAACATGAATTGCGCATCTTCCATCCTCGTCCTCATGTGTCATTAAGTCACTTCGCCAGGAATGGTGGTCTAACATTGCCACTATGATCTCAAGATGCCCTCCTTGCACACCTGTATTCAGAATCTGGCTTTCCGAAACTCCCAAAAATAAGGCTTTGAAAAGACTACCCAAAATGTAATCAAGAAAAGCATCCACAAGAACCAGAACGCTGGTGTTATTGTCTCAACTGGATTTATTGTCCAGCATCACCACAATTACATCTGTCTCACATTTACATTAATTGGCGTGTCAATATATTTAAGGTGTCTACAAAATTAATATCTACTTCTACTTGAACAAAATAACGTCTAAATTTACCTTCGTATCCCCTGTAAGCTGCCTCTCTAATAGATCAATCCCATTCGTACGGTGTAACCTCATATTGAGATGAGCTTGCCTTCAATAAAAGCTAAACTATTTGCAAGTGATCATACTGTGAAACTATCACCAGAGCTATCTCTTCAAATCTATTGTAATGGTATGATGTCCATTTCAATAGAAGAAATTCTACGAAGGCATAGACAAAACGTTCAAACTGAAACTTATTGCAAAAGGACTTAAAACTCTGCTTTTGTTGAAGGAAGATTTTGACTACATCTGGACTATCAGTCTTAGTAGCTTCATGCAATGGCACATTATTATCCTTGTTTTGAGCCTTAGCTAAAGACGGATTCGCTTGGAGAATCCACTGAATAAGATGTAGATGGCCATTCCTTGCAGCAATGTGTATAGCAGTATCTCTTTGGAATGTACGACCAAACAGAACATCCTTGTTCTGCTTATGTAATCTTTGAATGGTAGCAACATCACCAGCTTCCACTGTGTTAATTATGGGTAGCTTGGACAGCTGTTCATCCTGACCTGGAAATAGTAGCATTAGTTATGGGTAGTTTGGACAACTGTTCGTCCTAACCCAGAAATTAGAAAATGAATGTTTTTTTCAAACAAATATTGTTAGGATAAAAACAATTATTATTTAATATTGGCTCTTTTTAGGTAACACCTCATAACCAAGTTTGTTAGTGGTTATTGAGTTGTCTTAATCTCAACCGTTGATTGAGAATCAATCTCAGCCATTGGTTTTCCAACAGTAGTAGTATAAAAAGGGGTCATTGGGTCATTTGGAAACAAGAAGTTTTGCAGAAGGATTTGTAGTGTTAGCAAATGATCTTGCAGTGTTAGCAAGGGCGCAGTGATAGCGTTGGGGATAGCAGTGGAGGAATATCAATAGGAGGAATTGGGAGATTGTCGAAGTTCTGTCAGTGAGAGGTAATAAATTTTGTATCTCTTAGTTTGCTGAAGTTTAATATATTTCTTATCTGTAGTACTGGTTTTCCCTTAAGAGTTTTTCCAAGGACGATTGTCCAAAAATATTGCGTCCTTGTGTTTCTTATTTCTTTATGTATTGTAGTGAAGTTGCAGTTGTGTTATTTTTTGATATTCAGCTGTAAATTTACTTTCTGAAGTTAAATAATATTTATGAGATTGGAGATTAATAATCAGTGACTGCAATAGGAATTTTCACATGGTATCAAGGTTGAGTTAAGGGTAAAAGGTTTGCCCTAGGAAAGAAATTGAAGGTTTTTATAACCTAGTTTGATCTCTTTTAATTATTATTGCTTTAATCCCTTGAGATGGCTTCAGTTGGTTTGAGAGATCAGGATAGATTGGATGGTGCCTTGAATTTTGGTGTCTGGAAAGCTAGAATTTCTTTATTGCTAGAAGAGAATGGTATCAAGGAATACATTACCAGTACTGTAGCTGTACCTACAGATCTAGTACTACTTGCAACATACAAGAAGGATGATGCCAAGGCGAGGAGGATAATCCTTGATGGTGTCAAGGACCATATTGTTCCACATATCATAGAGTTAGATACTGCAAAGAAGATGTGGGATGCCATTCTGAATCTGTACCAGAATGCTACCACCAACCAAAAGTTGATTCTCAGAGAAAAGTTGAGGAATACCCAGATAAACAAGGGAGAAGATGTTACAAGTTACCTCACCAGGCTTAGACTTGTCAAGGATGAGTTAGCAGTTGTTGGAGATAAGCCAGATGAAGACGAGCTAGTAATCATAGCCCTGAATGGGTTTACTAAGTAGTGGGATGTCTTTGTTCAAGTTATTAATGGATGAGACACCTTACCTAGCTGGGATTGACTATGGAGTGATTTCACTCAGGAGGAGCTTAGACTAAGTCTTGTTAATGGAGCCAACAACAAGAGTCAGAAAAGTGAGGTGGAACAAGAAAATGTTGTCCTAGCGGGTAAGGGGAAAGAAAAGAAGGGATCTAGCAAAGGAGAAAATTCACAAAGTGAAAAGAAGAAGGACCTATCTAAGATCAAGAGCTTTGGTTGTCACGAGTTTGGCCACTATGTCAGCGATTGCCCACAAAGAAAGAAAGATAAGAAGGGCAAGAACCAGGTGGCAGCTTCAGCAAGTGTAGAGGAGCTCTCTAGTAGATTGGAGGGTAAGTTTGCACTCATAGCTTGTATGATTAGCTCAACCTCACAGAGTGTCTAGTATATAGATAGTGGAGCGTCATTTCATATGACATGAGTTAGAGAATACTTCTGCAACTACAAGGAGGAGAACACCAGTATCCAATTTCTATGGGAAACTTGTCCAAGCTTAGCGCAGTTGGGAAAGGGACTATTTAGTTTTAGAGGGAGAATGGAAAGGTAATTCCTCTTCATGATGTGTTGCATGTGCCAGGATTAGGTATGAATTTGGTTTCTATATTTGTCCTTCAGGATAAAGGGTATAATGTTCTCTTTAGAGGGATGCATGTTTTGATTAAGCATAAAGATTGAAAATCACCCATATCTATTGGTGTTAGGAGTGGTCACCTTTATAGGTTGCATTTTGATACTCCTAAGGCACTCATGAGCAACAGTAACCCTAGAGATCTTGGAGAGCTACAGAATAGGAGGATGGGCCATATTCATCATAGAGCACTTAGATTGCTTCGTGAGACGGTGATAGGTGTTCTAGAGGTGAGAAGAGAACATGATGATGTATGTAAGGGATGTGTGTTGGGAAAGTTTTCAGAAGCATCTTTTCCAAGGAGTGACACCAGATCTACTAGTGTTCTTGATCTACTACATTCAGATGTATGTGGACCAATGTTGACAAAGTCTCTCAGAGGATATGAGTATTATGTTACCTTTATTGATGATTTCTCTAGGAAGACCTGGATATAATTCTTGAAGACCAAGGATGAGGTTTTTAGTCACTTCCAAGAGTTCAAGGCTCTTGTGGAGAATTCGATAGGAAAGAAGATAAAGGTTCTTCAGTTAGACAAAGGAGGCGAGTACAAAGGAAATGACTTCCAAGGTTTCTGTACCAGAGAAGGAATCGAGAGAGAGTGGACTGTTCCTTACAATCCACAACAGAATGGAGTTGCTAAGAGGAAGAATAATTCTATATCAGAGGCAAAAAGGGCTATGCTACATGACCAGGACATGCCCTGCTACTTATGGGCAGAGGCGTGTAGTACAGTAGTCTACATTCAAAATAGAGTTCCACACAAGGTACTAGGGAAAATGACACTAAAGGAGGCTTTCATAGGGAAGAAGCCAGATGTTGATCACTTCAAGATATTTGGGAGTTTGGCATATTGTCTTATTCCTGGAGACACACGTACCAAGTTAGATCAGACTGCAGAGAAGGGGTACTTTGTTGGGTATAGTGAAACTTCAAAGGCATGTAGGATGTTCATTCTAGGGACTAGAAGAATTATTGTCAGACATGATGTCAAGTTCATGGAGGACAAGGTGTTTAGAAGGTCCAAAGATTTGCCAGGAGATGATCAGAGTGAGCAGCCAATAAAATCTCCAAGTCCAAGTCAAGGATAACAAAGCTCAAGTACAGTTACTAGTACAAGCATAGACTCAAGTGGTGAAGATTCACAGAGTATGGAGCAACTGGTGCAGCAGGATATGCATCTAGAGGATATAGAGGTTGATATTTCATCCTCTATAGTTGGTATCATGAACCATGAGGTTCAAGACATACAAAGGGATACTCAGGAGTCTATGGGAGCTCCTAGGAAGAGTACAAGATAGAGGTGACAACCAGCCAAGTTCAATGACTATGTGGCATTAGTCAGCCAGTTGGTAGATAGTGAACCTTCTAGCTATCAGGAAGCTTTAAAGCATCAGGTATGGTGAGATGCTATGGTTGAGGAATATACCTCAATAATGCAAAATGATGTGTGAGAGGTAGTGCATAGACCAACAGATAAGGCAGTGGTTGGATCATGCTGGATTTACAAGATCAAGCACGGTGCAAATGGTAGCATCAAGAAATACAAGGCAAGGTTTGTGGCTAAGGGGTTCTCTTAGAAGGAGGGAATAGACTATGAGGAGACATTTGCTCCAGTGGCCAGGTATACTTCTATACAAGCTGTAATCTCATTTATAGTGCAGATGGGATGGCAGATCCATCAAATGGATTTCAAGACAACATTCCTTAATGGAGAATTGAAGGAGGAGGTATACATAGAACAACCAGAAGGCTTTGTAGCACACATCAAAGAGACCCATGTGTACAGATTCAAGAAATCCTTATACGGACTCAAGCAGGCTCCCAGAGCATGGTATGAGTGTATTGATACATACTTGCGGGAAATGGGCTTTGTGAAGAGTGAGGCTAATGTGAACCTCTACTACTTGGTGGTTGGGGGTGAGGTTCTCATTCTTGTTCTATATGTGGATGACTTGTTTCTTATAGATGCGCTAGGAATCATAGAGGATTGCAAGAGGGACCTTACAAAAGAGTTCAAGATGAAGGATTTGGGACTTATGCATTACTTTCTAGGCATGGAGGTGTGGCAAACTGATGGAGATATTTTCCTTGGTTAAGGGAAATATTGCATTGAAATCTTGAAGAGATTCAAGATGGAAGATTTCAAAGCCATGTCTACACCCATGATCACTAATTGGAGGAAGGTAGATGCATCCAAGGAAAAGGATGTTGATCCCACCTTATACAGGCAGTTGATTGGTTCGCTCATGTATTTGGTCAACACCAAGCCAGATATAGCCTTTGAAGTAAACTCTCTTAGTTAGTTCATGGTGGAGCCAAAGAGAGTGCATTGGATGGTGGCTAAGCATGTGTTGCATTAGCTTTTGACCAAACAAGGCCACTAGCAACATGTGAAGCTATATGGCTTCGGAAGTTGCTAGTGGCCTTGTTTGGTCAGAAGGTTGAGATTACTGTGATACATTGCGATAATTAGAGTTGCATCAAATTGTCTGAGAATTTGGTGTTTCATGTTAGGTATAAACATATAGATATCAGGTATCACTTCATCAGAGATTGAGTAGAGAGGGGAATTGCTCAACTATAGTACATACCTACAAAGGAGCAAGTAGAAGACATTCTGACAAAGGCATTGGGGAAGGCAAAATTCATCTTCTTCAGAGATAAGATGGGTGTCATGCAGAACAACTTCCTCACTAAGAGGGAGTGTTAATTATGGCTAGCTTGGACAATTGTTCATCCTAACCTGGAAATAGCAGCATTAGTTATGGGTAGTTTAGACAGCTGATCCTCTTGACCCAGAAATTAGAAAATGATTATTTTTGGCAAACAAATATTGTTAGGATAAAAAAAATTATTATTTAATATTGGCTCTTTTTAGGTGACACCTCATAACCAAGTTTGTTAGTGGTTATTGAGTTTTCTTAATCTCAACCGTTGATTGAGAATCAATGTCGGTCGTTGGTTTTCCAACAGGAGTAGTATAAAAAGGGGTCATTGGGTCATTTGGAAACAAGAAGTTTTGGAGAAGCATTTATAGTGTTATCAAATGATCTTGCAGTGTTAGCAAGGGCGCAGTGATAGCATTGGGGATAGTAGTGGAGGAATATCAGTAGGAGGAATTTGGAGATTGTTAGAGTTCTTCCAGTGAGAGGCAAGGAATTTTGTATCTCTTAGTTTGCTGAAGTTTAATATATTTCTCATTTGTAGTACTAGTTTTCCCTTAGGGGTTTTTCCATGGATGATTGTCCAAAAATATTGTGTCCTTGTGTTGCTTATTTCTTTCCATATTTTAGTGAAGTTGTAGTTGTGTTATTTTTTGACATTCAGCTGTAAATTTATTTCCAGCAGTTAAATAATCTTTATTAGATAGGAGATTAATAATCAGTGACTACAATATGAATTCTCACATGTAGCAATGAAGAATTCCCTATCCATCCTGCCCTTTTCTTCTCTGCTTGCCTACAATGGAAGATGCATCTATAAAGTCAGAGATAATGGAAGAAAAATTTGTCACAAAATAGTGTGGATCTAATCCTATTTTTCTTAATATTTTTAGAGGAAAGAAAGTTCTAGGCATTAAATAAAATTTAGCAAGTAGGATGAAGGAAAGACATAGCCGCGAATACTTTTCTAAGTCGAAAGAAGGCTATATGACAAACAAGATCACCATGTGGGTTGCTCTGTCACCATGTCGGTTACATGTGATTTGCGTATAACATTGTGCAGACTACAAATCATAGTTTTGACACCCCATATCCACCTTATTTGATCTATAATTTGTATGATTACATAATTACTAGGATAAACTATAAAGATTTTTTTTTCTATAATAGTATATATTTTATTTTTAAAAGTGATTAAAATGTAATGATATGGTGAATAATTGTACAAATGTATATATATATATCTTATAGTTGTCATTTTCTTAATGTAATAGTCTAACCAATTATATTAACTTAAAAATATAAGAATATATGAGTAAAAAAATATTAAATATGGGGGAATTAAACTCACACCTAGAGAGTCAAACATGCCTAGCCTAGAATGTATCAACCAAGATAACATATGGGCATTGCCTAGAAACATAAGCCAAATAAAAACATGGGCATATCCCAAAAATAGAACACTCCTAAGAAACCAAAGCAAAAGTAGAAGGAGGAGGCGGATCTGGTTCATCCTTCTTTCCCAGGTCCTTTTTATGATGTAGTTCAGGGTCTGGAAATGTCCAACCATCAACACTACCATCCTCATTTTATTTTTCTTCTTTATGCAGAGAGATTGCTAGATTTATCCTAGGAAAGTATTTGGATGAGGAAGGTCATCTTGAATTTGTACTCGAACTGGGAGTCTTTAAGGCATAGGAGGAAAACAACTTGTAGGAGGTCATCCAGATGGGGAGCCATAGTCTGGAAGTCAAGTAAATGGTGTCACAGAACCTGTGAGTGGGGTGTGTCTGAATGTTGACAAGAAAAGCTATGACCATGAAGGCTGCCATGGGAAAGAGGACGGCCACTAGTAACAGAAGCATCTAGTGGCACTTTGACAACCATACAAGGGGCATTGCCCCAATGCTCAAAAAGCTCCTACAAGTGAGCCACCTTGTCAGCTTGTACTTGTATTTGTAGCATCACATTATTGCATATACAAGCTTTAACAAAAAAAAAACATTAATATAAATTGTGACATGTGAAAAAATTATCACATTTCTATCCTTCCAAATAGAAAATAAGATTTCCATTCTCAAAGTATGCCACAGTTGCACAAATAGGGAAGGAAACCTAGGGTTATCACCTAGGAGAACCATATGCTAGGAAAAAATTCTTGGCAAAATGGGCAAAAAAAATCATGAATCTAAACCCAATAATTATGAGCCCTTCTACAGAATCAAAATGACAATGGGGATCTTGAATTCCTAAATGGTGAAGGTGGGGAGCCTAAAGGTAAGCCTTGGAAAAGAACATACTAGGAGAAGTGTATTATTTTGAGTTCTGTGATAGCAGACCAAATAGTGCCAAACTACAACCTCCAGGTTGAGTATGAGGACTATAAATGCCATCATTGGTTGAGAACCTGAACCATTGGCAAATGACGCGAAAGCCACTGATAATCTTGTTGGGTTTGTTATCTCAAGAAAGTTGTCTAAGGATACCAATGTCAATCCCTCCACTAGGGTTTGAGGCTTGAAATGCCAATCTTATGGAGAAACTCCAGTGGAAAAGCTGAAAGAAGTAGGTCAGAAAGTTTGACAATCTTGGTGATTCAGACAAAACTAGACTTGCAAATCCTCCCAAGTGCAAATAGAGATAGTAGCCCTAGAAAAAGGTTTTGAGGGGTCATTATGGCACTATTATAAAAGCAAAGAGCATGAATACCCACGAGACAGGACGACAGAAGACGTTGTACCTGAAGTAAAGAAGACCACTAGAGATCATGTTGAATAAAATAAAGTCCATCTCAAAATCCATCTCTATCCCAGCGAAGCCATGGTTTGACTGCTTGCCAAGCTCTCTAAATGCTTTTAGCAACAAATGAACACTGGATTTACATAGGTTCTCGCATGAGCAAAAGGGTTTGAAAACCAATGCCTATCTAAGTTGGCTGGTGCAAAAGGATATCCAGAAGAAATACAATTTTGAAAGTGAACTTTCAATGCTTCATTTCCAAAAAGTGAATAAACAATCCATTTGACACAAATGGCTTATCCTTGCTTCTAGGAAGAAATGAGAGCAAGCCTTCCAGAGCTCTAGGGAAGGCAAAAAAAATGGTCCCAAGTAACTCTATGAAAGCCATGTTTCTCTGTATCCAAGACCCAGAGAAAATTATGCAGTAACTTCTCAAGCTTATTCTATGAGGATTTGGATGACGCCCAAAATGAAGAATATTAAACATGTGTTATTGTGAGCACTTTAGAATAGATTTAAAACTTCCCAGCAAGGGAAAGTGGCTTAGAAAACCATTAAGCCAGTTTGATCTCAATCTTTGAGAGAACGCATTCCAAAGCTCTACATCAGAACCATGAAAAGAAAATGGGATTCCCAGAAAGTGAATCCTTCTAGGGTCTACTAAACATTAGTCTAAATCTAGATTGACTTTTCATTTCCTATTGAAAGGGTCTATGGATGGAGTTCCTCCCATAAATTGGCTTTTCTCTGTTTCTTATGTAGGGCCATACACCTTCCATAGTGTGAACTATATTGAGGAAAATCATCCCTGGATCTGAAATGCCATCCAATGCCTGCACCTATTGATTAACGAGATTGTTACAATGTCTGATTTCCACATGATGCCTAGACAACCAGTTGTACCCTCCACCACTTAATATACTAGTCGACCCTCAACACTAGCTTATAAACTTCTCTCCCACCACTACCCTACATTTCATTTCATGTCATAAAGCTACATCACTTGCCTTCCAGATGGTTCTTGACCATCCTTCATTTGTCATAGGTCGCTAGACCCCTGACATTCCAAATGGTGGTCTTCATTGTTTCCCAAGGGATTCATCCAATCCCTTGGTGCTTTTCATTTTAAGAAAATCCATCACACTCAATAAGCCCTTCTCAACCGCTTGAACCTCCTTTTTAAGTTTGTTGGATTTCCTACCCCCATTTCCTTCCTTTTCCTAATAAGTCCAGGGTAGATTGAGTAATGGTCCTTGTCTCGGTAATCCCCAATTCATCCCCTCCAAATTCCTCCTCTAATTCCCCTTCCAACTCTAGTTGATCCTCGTCTAATTCCTCAGTACCATATCCTTCCATTACATTTCATTCCAAAAGCCCAACATGTCCAGGGATCTTCTGCTTGCTGCTTTCAACAATAGGAGTTTATGATTCCATAATGAGAATCTTTGTATCTTCCTTATTATCCATAGTCACCTTCCTACCACCTGAATTGGTGTTCATTAGACTCTTGTCTATTACCTGGCACTTTGGAATCCAAATTTTATTTTCCTTTCAGATTCTGCAATCTTTGGAGGCATTATTCCATCTCCCACAATTTAGACAGTAATTTTTTTCTTCTTCCAGTTCCACTGATTGTATCCAGTCACATCCCCGTACTCTTAATTTGATCTTTGACAAAATCTTCCTATAGGCGGCTATCTTCAACCTCGCATATTTGTATGAGTCGCTATTTGCTATATTTATTTTAATATATACAAAATTATTTATTTTCTTTTAATCATACATTTGAATATTTTTCTTTTTCCTTATTAAACTCCTGATATTTAAAAAAGTAGATGTTATTTAAATTAGATTTTTATTTTTATAATATTGTAAATAAAGTTATACATTTTTATTTTATTTTAAATAGATTTTTATTTTTATAATATTGTAAATAAAGTTATAGATATATTAATTTTAATAATTTATTTCTCTAAATTATAGATAAAAAAAATCAAATAAATTTTTTATATAGATGTGATTCATACTATCTAATTAAATAAAATAAAATAGTAAATTATTTTATTATAAGAATTATACAAAAAATTGTTTTTATTAAAAACAATCCAATGTTAATTTTCAAAGTATTTTGAAAATCATAATTATTCTCAGTCATTTTAAACTATGAAGAATAATTTAATATATTTTAATCACAAATTTGAATATTTTTCATTTGATTTTTTGAAATGTTATTTGAAATAATTTTTTTTTTTTTTATATTATTATAAATAAAGTAGGGTTGATCACATTCATGTTGAGATTGGGCTCACTTGGTGGACGTGGAGGTGGAGAGGAGTGATAAGAGGATGGTGGTGGGCGAAGCATGGACATGAGTGCCAAGAGGAGAAACATTGAGAGGAATGATAAGGAGGTGGAGAGAGGAGTACCAATAGGAGAAGCACGAGGAGTGATAAGAGTCAAATTAGTGAGGTGGTGTTAATGCCTCAAGCATAGGAAAGAACTAAATTAATTAAATAATGAGTTAACATAAATTAATTAATAATGATTAATTATTTATTTAATAATGCATAAAAGAAAACTAAATTTAATTGAATTTGTAAATCAAATTTAAGTATCTACAAATACTAAGAAAATAAGTACTTGAACTACATAACACTTGTTTAAAATTAATTTTAATTAATAATAATTAATTATTTTTCATAATAATCTTTTTCATTTTTAATAACCAGTAATTACTATTTTTTCCTACTCATATCCTATACTAATAGATTTACAAAAAGAATTAAAATTTCTTAAAAAAAACATTTCTTCATAATATTAATTATTACAGTTTTAAAAATACTCAAAATAAACAAAATCACAAAGAAGAAAACACAACTTTAAAAATCTTTGGCCTTCGTGGACATGACGGAACAATAAATTTCAAAATGAAAATTGAAAGTGTCATTTAAGGGATGTTGTGGGGCCGACAACCTAAACATCCACTCCTTAAAGTGTACCGGTTAAGTCCGGTCTACAAAAAATTTTAGACGTATTAAGTGAATGGTTTTAATACGATTTGCATAAAAAAAACTGTGTTTAACCAAAGCCGTAGGGATATTTGTTTTCGGAACGAATCCGAAACCAGTTAAATACGTAAATCAATTTTCGAATGCACATGATTTGCATGAAGTATGGTCTTTGACTAGTCGCCCAAAGATTAAATAGAACTTTATAAATGTAAATGTATTATATCCAACCCCCCGCCCCCACCCAATCCCCATTAAAATGATTAAAAAGTTAATAGTTTCCTATTTTAAAAAATTTAAAACCATGCATAGATCTTTACAGCTATTTCTGCTCATTGGATCATTAATTTGAAGTCAACGGTTTGGATAAATCTTAAAAGCTTTCACACTGTCTTAACGTTTTCTACTTGTCCAAAGTGAAAGGTTTTCGTATGATTTGCATAAGAAAATGTCGTTTGACCAAAGGTCGAGGGATTCTTTTTCGGAACAAAATCGCAATCATTTAAAGACATAGATCGATTCTCACTGGCTGATCATGTGATTTGTGCATTTATTAAATAAAATTTCGTTTGTTGATAGAAGTAATAATTTACTATATTAGAAATGATGACAAAATTATTGAAAATTTAAATTTATTATATGGAATAATTATTTCAATTCATTAAATATTCAATAGTTTTTTGATTTTAAAATATCTTCACCACTATCAAACACATAATTATTTGTGTGCAAAACCTTGTGTCACAAACCCAAAAACATTTAAATATATATGTTGGTTTTTGTATGATTTTGCAATGGTGATTCTTCTCATTCCACACAATATTTTAAATTTCAAAACATGTGAATGAGTGGGTTGAAGCTATGTTACATCAAGCGAAAGCTATAACTGGCGAAAAGTCTTCTGGTGCAACTCTATTCATCAGATTTAACTCTGATTTTTTAGAAACATATAAAACTCAACTCAAGTTAGTACGTAAATGATTGGATGCCTAATTGACACATGGATTTTTCACGTTCTAGAGAGAAGTTGTTTGAGGGAATTACGAGGTACCTTTTTGTCTCAACTCTCCTCTAATTGGCTAATCGGAAGCAACCGACAATCAAATTAAATCAAAATTTTTTGGTGTCCTGAAATCTGTGTGAGGAACTGCAATCTCCCTTAGTCTTCCACATTCCAACGGAAATTGGAATTTTTTTTGTTCGCAATTAAAAATTTGAGAGTGAGGAACTAAAAGTTACTTAGATAATCTTGTCATATTGAAATTTACACATTGATTCTATGGTTGGATATTAAGTTTAACTGTTCATTTCTTATTTCGTGACTATTCATTTCATCTTCTAGCTTTTTTCTCTTTGTTTTCTGTTAAAGACTATTGTATATATATGAGGGCAAAGTTCTTTGTATGTAAGATGCAATGACTGAATAAAGATTCAAGCCTGCTTTCTGGTGGATGAAGCCAAGTTGGCGAATCACATTAAATCTTGTGTCTTATATTGTGGTTTCCAATTTGCCTACTAGTTTTAACAATTGGTATCAGTGCCTATGAAAGCTCGAGGAGAGCAGGGCTATGCAACATGATGTAGGGGAGAGGAAGAGGAGTTTTGTTGTTGTCCTGTTTTCAAGCACATTTCGTAAGAGATGGAGAATGATAGAGAAATTAGGAGCAGCGCAACATCGACTTATGACGCCGGGTTATTTTATAGACAATGTGGTGTTAATATTGAGCCATTTGAGTCTAGTTTACTTGATATTGATGTTGCAGATCTTGAGCGCTATGCTCTAGAATCATTAGTAGTATTGTTGCCCAATAGTGATCCAAATGCACAAGGAAAAGGCTCATTTTCTCCATTTAACAACAGTTATCATTCTAGTAATGGTGAAGAGGGCAGCGAGAGCCAAAAAAAATTTGTTTACTCAAGATGATTTACCTTTTAAATAAGGTCAATATCAACATGATGCGCTTATGGTGGTTATCCTCATCATTGATAATCTCATTCCTAGGACTTTAATCGATAATGGGTCAAGAATAAATGTTTGCAACATTGATATGTCACACAAAATCAAAGTTGATGACTCAACTAATAAACCTAATTCCATTCCTTGTCGGGGCTTTGATAGTGTTGCTAAGAAAATTGTGGGTATTATCACATTGTTTGTTAAGGGAGGTCCAATTATCTTATCTACTCTTATTCATATGATGCCTGAGCCCCTTAACTATAATCTTCTTTTGGGATGACCTTAGCTACATACTATGCATGTTGTTCCTTCAACCCTCCATCATAAAGTCAAGTTTATATAAAATAACCTGATGTATACACCTTTTACAGGTGATAGACCAAATAATTATTTACATACTAAGTCAAACGTTAAACATGTCTCTACTGAAGATAAATAGAATCAGATTTGGAACCTAAATATTATCCTCCTCCTACTAGTGTCCTTGTGGTTGACGATTGGGGATCCTTATATTTCACACCAAATTATGTTGGAGAATACAAAGTTACAACATTAGAACCTAAACAATCCCAATCTAACCGTGACTCCAACTTAAAACCTTTTTTTTCAACTCAACTTAGTAATAATTTTGTTTCTATTTCCAATCCTAATGAAACCTTAGAAAATATTAAGCCTGATTGTTATGACATAGTGACTTATGAAGCTCCATTGGTGTCATGCCCAAATCTACAGGATAAAACACAATTTTTTATTTTTTTTTGAAAAGGTTTACATACATGGTAATGAAGTGATTGTTCTCTCAACATACTAAGTGCCCTAAGGAGAAATTAAGTTAGACATAAAGGGTTAAGTCTACAGAGTTAGTGGTCAATGGTGATGTTGGAGTTGAGGGGGAAATCATGATGTGAGAGTCAACGTCCCTCAACCCATGGGTTGCTAAGCAAAGTTCATAGTGAAACCATCTTCAATGTTTTCTAGAGTTTATCCAGATTTAGACCTACAAGTAAAATCTAGAACCATCATAATATTATGTTTACATTGATCAATAAACTAGCCATATGTATTGATCATGTAAAAATAACATTAACTACCTGAACAATCATAAGCTACCCTCCTCCCTAACTATTCTTACATCTTAAATAATCTAAAAAGGGATTCTATGTTGTAAAACTTAAGTCAAATTAGTTTTAATGTGATGACATGTAAATAATTGAATGTTTGAAGATGTTAAGTTGATGATCATGCAAAGCATTAAATCAGATAATGTATTATATTGTCATTGATGTCAACTTAATTTGCAATCTGTATGGTCATAGAAATACTACCAAAGACTTCAAGGAACCGATGAATCAAAGACTATGCTATTAGTAATGCATACAATTCAAGTATTCACAAAGTGACTATAAACACCGGCGAAGTGCACACTGACGGTCAAAGTAAAAGAGCAAAGTCATAGTGTTACCCAATGACCAAATGCACAACATTAACAATGAGAAAAGTTATAGTGTTTCCCAATGAGCAAAAAATAGTGTAACCCGACGGACAGAATTATAGTATTGCCCGACAGATGGAGTTCCTGAAGACAACTGAAGTCACACCAATGGAACAGTCAGTTATCACCGATGACTGACTGAATTGCTGAATGACAGAATAGAGAGTTCAGAAACAACAAAATGCTTAGCTTTCAAGAGCGATTTATAGAGTTAACTGATACTTGTCATTGTTTTAATCATCCATATAAAGCCAAAGATAAGTAATTGATTTAAATTTGCTTTGTCCATTTGGCAAGAAGATCTCTACGAGATAAGACTAGAGATTTGTTTTAAATCTATTGGCAAGAATTGTGGAGCACGCCAAGATCAAGAAAGCCAAGAAAAGGTAAAATCATGTCTATAAAGAGACAAACCCAATTCATTACCAATTGTGGGGTGAAAAAGAGAGAAGAAGAAAGATGCTAAAGAGAATCTGAAGGAGAAGAAAGTCTTCTTTCAGTCCTGATCAACAAGTTGAAGAGAGAGCTAGATTCTGCAGACACCGACAAATAGTGAGACAACATCAAAGAGAAGAACAGTGTAGAGCAAAGGTATAATTGATTATATTGATTAGAAAGGTAATGCACTTACAATAGATCTGAAAATCTGCAATTGAGTTGTATGTATGAACAGATCATTAGTGTTTTAGTTTAATCATTGAAGAATCAAGTCTCTTAACTGAGCATGACTTAACCATCTTCTATAATTGAGATACATCCCAAGGCATATCAAAAAGTTTGGTCATGCAATGTAGCATTGGATATGCCCGATACCTATTGACAGGCCAAGTGAGTGTTTGATCAAGGATGGTAGCATTAGATGCTAGATACTAAGTGCCAAAATATATTTCTAAATCCTCTAACAAGGTCACACCTAAGAGTGTGTTTGTAACCTTTAACAGGGTTGGATCCTAACAGGGGTCACTTTAGAAGAGTGAAAATTTGGGGTACCGGTCCCAGTGGTTTTTCCCTTAATAGGGTTTCCACATTAAAAATTCATGTGTCATGTGTTTATGTTTCATTTCTTTATAGTTTTACATTTCACATATGCAATTATGGATTGATCGGTATACTCTGTTTATTTACTATGTTTCGGTAAATGAATGACTGCTTATCGGTAAACATACAGAAGAAGGTTTAACAAAGAAATCCAACAAGTAGTAAATTGTTATAAGTATTTCAAGGCATTCATCTTGTAGGACGGAAGATAACTAGAGTCATAATCTATGGTTATAATTTTTAAGGGTTGATTTAAGGATTAATTTTTGAGGCCACTGATTCACCCCCTCTCTCAGTTATTACTAAAAATTGGTATCAGAGATTGTGTGCTTAGAAGGAAGGTTTCAAGACCTAAGCTAAAGATCACAAGATGAAGAGACAAGACGTGCCCAAGTTGAACAAAGACAATTTTTCTTCATGGCAGAGTAGAATAAGACTCCAGTTATTAGGTATTGGAAATGATGTTACTCAATACTTAGATATGAATATGTGTTTCCCACAAGTGCACCCACAGTTGAAAAAATGAGAGAGAAGCATGAGCACAACTGCATGATGATAGAGCTTGCTTCCTCACTCTCTAATGTTGAATTTGAAGATGTCAAAACCTGCAAAACTGCAAAGCAGATGTGGGACAAATTGATGCTTGTGCATGGTGGTGACAAGAATGTTTTGAGAGCCAAGGCAAAAAGCCTTAGAGGAAAGTTTGATGATCTCAAAATGAAAGAAGGTGAAAACATCACACAGTACAACACAAGAATCAAAGAGGTAGTCAATGCTATCTGAGGAGTTGGAGATGTACTAGAAGAAGATACAGTGGTAAGTAAAATTCTAAGAACCTTATTGCCTACATATGCTATCAGAGTATCAATCATTCAAGAAATGAGAGCAGTAGAAAATAAAAATGTTACTCTAGATAGTTTGATTGGAAGACTGGTCTCATTTGAGATGAATAACTTTGATAATAGTGTCTTACCAAATATAGAGTCTGCATTCAAAAAATTTATAAGAATAAATAAATCAAGACATAAACACACTATGAGAAGAGATAGTGATAGTGAAAGTGAAGAAGAGGATCTTGATGAAATTGAAGCACTTATGGCGAGAAGAATGCAGAGGGGAAAAGGTAAATACAAAGGTAAATTTCCATTTATTTGTTTTAATTGTAAAGAGATTGGACACTTTGTTGCAAGATGTCCTAACATAAGAAAATATGACAAAAGTGATGACATATCATTTAAGAAGAAGTATGACAGAGGTGATTACAGAAGCTATTAACAATCATAAAGAAGAGATACCTGAGACTACAAGGACAAATAAAAGAAGGCTAGTTACCTAGCTAAATGCAAAGATGAAGATATTGACACTGGATCTGATGAAGACATCGAGATGGTGTTTGTAGCAGTAAAAGATGATTCAGATGATGATAAAGAAAGGTATGTAGAAAATGCACTCATATCTAAGGTTAGTAAAATTGTTGTTTTGATCATAGATAGTGGCTACACTCACAATATGACCGGTGACAAGCAAAATTTTGAGACTTTTGAATACTATAATGGTGGTTTAGTAAGAATGGGTAACAATACACCTTGTCCAATTGAAGGTAGAGGAACCATAATGTTGAATAACCAGATAAAATATGAAAATGCTTATTGGGTAAATGGATTGAATTATAATCTATTGAGTGTTTCTCAGTTGAATAATTTAGGTCACAGAGTAGCATTTAAAAATAAGAAGGAAAAGATCTTCAATAAATTAGGAAGTCTGATTGGTACCGGTGAGCAGACAAAAGGTAACTTATTCTAGCTGAATGACACTGACACCACTTTTTTGATTGCTACAAATGAAGACATATCATTGTGGCACAAAAGATTGTGTCATGTGAACTTTGAAAACATGATAAAGATATGCAAAAAGAGAAATGTTAGATTCTTACCAACGTTGACTAAGCCCGACAACATCATGTATAAGAATTGTCAAAAAGGTAAGATGACAAAGTCTAGTTTCAAAAGAAAAACCCATACATCTGATGTAACTCTAGAATTAGTCCATATTGATTTATGTGGACCCATGAGGAGAAAGATTTATTATGGAGATAGATATTTTATTCTCTTTGTTGGTGACTTTTCTAGAATGATGACAGTTATGTTTCTAAAAGATAAATCTGAAGCATTCAAGATGTTTAAATGGTACAAAGAAATGGTTGAGAAACAAAGTGGTAAGGAACATAAATGCTTAAGATCAGATAGAGGAGGGGAATTTATTTTAGATGAATTCACTAACTTTTGTAATGAGAATGGAATCAAAAGATAGGTCTCTACACCAAGAAAACCACAGCAAAATGGAATTGCTGAAAGAAGGAACAGATCCATAGTTGATTGTGCAAGGACAATGATGATAGAGAAATGTATCACCCAAATATTCTCGAGGGAAGTTGTAAGTACTGTTGTTTATGCATTGAATAGAGTACAATTGAAGAAAGACTCCAAAAAGACACCCTATGAGCTTTGGTATGGTTACAAACACAATGTAAGTTACTTGAAGATCTTTGGTAGTCAATGTTATATCTTAAAAGATGATAGAAATGGAAAACTTGACTGTAAAAGTGATGAAGGAATATTTCTAGGGTATTCAACCAAGAGAAAGGCTTATAAATGTCTCAATAAAGCCTCTAACAAAATTGTTGAAAGTGCAAATGTAAAGATAGATGAATTTGTAGAGAAGAATGAAAAGGAAAGCACTAAAGAAATAGAGGACTGCATCAGGTTTTCTTAAAATGAGGAACCTGACACTCTACCCGACCAAAAATGTAGAGCTCCTGAGCAACAGATCATTACACCCGACCATCAGGCTGCAAATACTAACAATCATGATATTGCTCAAGATGATGAACCAAATGATGGAGAATAGAATGAAGAAAAAATGATGATCATGATGATAGACAAAGGATTGAACCTTTACTTGAAATATATGTCAGAAGGAACCATCCATAGAACTAGATCATAGGAGACAAGAAGGCTGGTATGAGAACAAGAAGTAAGTCTCTAAACACAAGATGTCTTATTTGTGATTATGAGCCCAAATCTATCAATGTTGCACTTGATAATGATTAATGGATAAGTGCTATGAATGAGGAAATTGAGCAGATAGAGAAAAATAATACATGGACACTTGTACCGAGACCAGATGACAAGAATGTCATCGATACAAAATAGATATTCAGAAATAAGCTGAAGGAAAATGGAGAAGTCACCAGAAATAAAGAAAGACTAGTATGCAAGGGGTATGCACAAGAAGAAGGGATTGACTATAGAGAGACCTTTGCACCCATTTCTAGGCTAGAAGGAGTGAGAGTATTGATTTCTTATGTTTCATGTAAAGGCTTCAAGGTATACCAAATGGATGTCAAGTTTGCATTCTTAAATGGAACACATGAGGAAGAGGTATACATTGAGAAACTAGAAGAGTTTGTTGATCAAAACAAGAGAAACATGGTATGTAGACTTCACAAAGCCTTGTATGGATTGAAACAAGCACACTGAGCCTGGTATGAAAGACTTCATTCCTATCTCATAAGTATTAGATTTGTAAGGACTAGTGAAAATAGTAATCTTTATTTGAAGGAAGATACTGATGCTAACATTTTGATTGCTAAAATATTTGTTGATGACATCATATTTGGAGGAAATGATATGCTATACAAATCGTTTGCAAATGAAATGAGAAAAGAATTTGAGATGTCTATGTTTGGAGAGATCAAGTTCTTTCTTGGTCTGTAGATCATGCAACAAGATGAAGATATTTTCATTAATACACAATCCAAATATATCAAGGAGGTACTAAAAATATTCAAGATGGAAGAGTCCAAACTAGTTGGAACACCGATGGCAACTGGATGTAAGGTGAAAAAGGAGGACAAGTCATCAGAGATAAATCAAAGTTTGTATAGATCTATGATTGAAAAAATCATGTATATTGTACATAATAGACCAGATATTGCACATATAGTAGGAATAGTTGCGAGATTTTCTACTAATCCTAGAGAATGACATATGACTTCTGTGAAAAGAACCCTAAGATATTTGAAGAATATCAAGGAATATGGCTTATGGTATAGAAGAGAAGGAAAATTTGAACTTAAGGTTTTTACCGACACTGATTGGGCTGGAAACATTGATGACCGAAAGAGAACAACTAGAGGAGCATTCTTTATGGGTGACAAAATTGGCACATGGATCAGTAAGAAGCAAGGATGCAACTCTCAATCTACTACAGAAGCAGAGTATGTTGTTGCTGCTACATATTTCTCAAATATTGCATGGATAAAACAGTTACTGGAAGGTGTGCATATGAAAATTCTTGAACCAGTCATTATCTATTGTGATAACACCAGTGCAATAAAAAATTTCAATAATCTAGTCATGCATGCCAAGAAAAAGCATATTGCCATCAAGTAGCATTATTTAAGAGAACAAGTTCAAGAAAAGGAGGTGATACTTGAGTATGTGCAATCAAAGGAACAATTGGCCGATATCTTCACCAAGCCAATGCCCAAGGATGCATTTGAGTACTTGAGAAAGAGACTAGGGGTCAGACCCTTTTCTACTAGTCATTAAGATGACTAGAAGGCTACATCAGCCTGCAAATTATCAGAATATCATTCATATTGATGCAAGCAGACAGATGGAATTCAAAGATAAATCTATACATAACAAGGTATTTATCTTCTCCAAGAAACAAAGTTATTCCTGATGGATTGGGAAATTCAAGGAATATATTATGGATAGAAAGGATCCATTTGACATTACTGTCAAAAATATATGTTTGGCATTGATGTCAAAGGGAGAGATTTTATCCATTATCACCTAAGGGAGAGAAATATCTTATTATCATACAAATAAAGGGAAAAGATTATATCCATCACAGTATCCAAAGAGAGACAAAGTAATCAGAAAGGGAGAGTACATACAAACAAATAGAATTGCTGACAAGACACATTAAAAGAAGAGAATAGTCAAAGCGAGAGAATTTGACATAGGGAGAGAACACATCACATCAGAGAAAGAAAGAATCTACATCTATCCAATGAAGGGATTAAAGACAGACAAAAATCTGCAAGAATCAATTCTAAGCTAATAGTTACATTAGGAAAGCTTGATGAAATTGTATATTTTATATTGTAATAGTGATAGTATAGTATGATAATGTAGTATGTTTCCATCAATGCCAAATGGAGAGATTGATGACATATAATTGATTGAATGTTTGAAGATGTTAAGTTGATGACTGTGCAAGGCATTAAATGAGTTAATATATTGTATTGTCATTGATGTCGACTTAATATAATCTATATGGTCATGGAAATACTGCCAAAGACTTCAAGGAATTGATGAATCAAAGACTATGCTATCAGTAATGCATACAAGTGAAGTATTCAAAAAGTGACTGTAAACACCGAAGGAGTGCACACCAACAGTCAAAGTAAAAGAGAAAAGTCATAGTGTTACCTGACGAACAAATGCACAGCATTACCGACGAGCAAAGTTAAAGTGTTTTCCAATGGGTAAAACACAGTGTACCCCAACGAACAAAATTATAGTGTTTCTCGACGGTCAGAGTTCTCGAAGTCAACTGAAGTCACACCGATGAAACAAGTAGTTATCGCCAATGACTAACTGAAGTGTTGACTGACAGAATAGAGAGTTCAGAAATGACAAAATCCTTAGCTATCAAGAGCTATTTATAGAGTTAATTGATACTTATAATTTTTTTAATCATCCAGGTAAAGTCGAAGATAAGTAATTGATATAAAGCAACTTTGTCTAGTTGGCAAGAAGATCTCTACAAGATAAGACCAGAGATTTGCTTTAAATCTATTGGCAAGAATTGTGGAACACGCCAAGATCAAGAAAGCCAAGAAAAGGTAAAATCATGTCTATAAAGAGACAAACCCAATTCATTACAAATTGTGGGGTGAAAAAGAGAGAAGAGAAAAGATGCTAAAGAGAATTTGAAGGAGAAGAAAGTCTTCTTTCAGTCCTGATCAACAAGCTGAAGAGAGAGCTAGATTCTATAGACACCAACAAATAGTGAGACAACATCAAAGAGAAGAATAGTGTGGAGCAAAGGTATAATTGATTATATTGACTAGAGAGGTAATGCACTTACAATAGATCTGAAAATCTGCAATTGAGTTATATGTATGCACAAATCATTAGTGTTTTAGTTTAACCATTGAAGCATCAAGTCTCTTAACCGAGCAGTACTTAACAATCTTCTATAATTTAGATACATCTCAAGGAATATCAAAATTTTTGGTCATGCAAAGTAGCATTGGATATGTCCAATACCTATTGATAGGCCAAGTGAGTGTTTGATCAAGGATGGTAGCATTAGATGCCAGATACTGAAAAACTATCTTTCTAAATCCTCTAACAAGGTCACATCTAATAGTGTGTTTGTAACCTTTAACAGGGTTGGCTCCTAATAGGGCTCACTTCATAAGAGTGAAAATTTGGGGTACCCGTCCCGGTGGTTTTTCCCTTAACAGGGTTTCCATGTTAAAAATCCATGTGTCATGTGTTTATGTTTCATTTCTTTATAGTTTTACATTTCACATATGCTATTCTGGATTAATCAGTATACTCTATTTATTTATTGTGTTTTGGTAAATTAATGACTTCTTATCAGCAAACATACAAAATAAGGTTTAACAAAGCAATTCAACAAATAGTAAATTTTAATAATTATTTCAAGGCATTCATCTTGTAGGACAGAAGATAACTAGAGGCATAATCTATGGTTATAAGTTTTAAGGGTTGATTTAAGGATTGATTTTTTAGGCCACTGATTCACCCCCCCCTCTCAGTTATTACTAACATAATTATGTTTCCCTAATAGATAACACAAAACTTGTCTAACCCTTAGCAATAACTATCCACCAACTGCCTTTTATAAGGATAGGCTGATTCAGTAAACTTTAAATAAATAATCACCATTAAAATTTTAATTATTTAATATAACTTATATGTGAATTAAACTTATCCCTTTAACCTCCCTTCTCTAATCGGAATTAGAACTTACTCAATCCATTAACGATGTAAGATTTTAAAAATATTCAAAAAAAAAACTTCAATAATTATCCCTAATAAAATTTAATTAAGTACCAACCCATACTAAGCTAAATAAATATTCTTTTATTTTAATACACCTTTTAAATCTATGGTTAAAACATAACCCTTTATTATGTAAGGTAATAAAATAGATAAAACATAACAATAAAACTCCAATAAATTTAACTTAAATGACATTTTTACTCTACTATCCTAAATTTCCCTTTTAAACTAACTCCCTAATAAAATAAATGATTTACAACAATCTCTTTCTCAAAAAAAACTCTAGCAATAAAAATAAATAATAATATATTATAACATTCTATATCTATTCCTTACCCCTAATCCTAACTTCAAATTAGGGTTAGGGCTTCTATTGAGAATGTTAAAAGAGAACTATTTCTGTTTTCTCTCTTCTTTCTCCTCCTCCCAAAGATACCTAACCCTACAATTTTCTTTCTCCATTCTTTCGATGAAAGGCTTGAAGATAATGCAACTCTGAATCATGCAATTGCAACCATAGAGGATGAAGGTTAAGTTTCTTATATACACAAGTATACATGTATATACGCCCTCTGTATATTATTTATATACTTGCATATATATGCAATCCACGGGCGGTGGCTTGCTGTGCAAAGAGGAGTTTGTGTGGAGGACAGGCCACAACTCATCCCATGGTAGAGGGGGCGGGGTTTAAGGAGGCGGAAGAGGGGTTTGAGAGAGTGGGGTGGATGCGGTCTCCACCACCACCCATGGTGGTGCAGCCACCTATGACGTAAGTCATGGCGGCGGCAACCACCACGGGTGGTGGGGAGCCACGGCTCACCCACAACCTCCCTTATGCAGTGCAGTTAGTCCATGGGGTGCGGGTTGGGCTACTCCCAAAACCCCACCCTATTTCTTTTTTTATTTTTTACTTTATTTAAATAAATTTTATTTTATATACAGTTGATGTATAAAATAAAAAAAATATAGAGCAACCTAGATTTAATATATTAGAGATATACTTGTCTATACGAATATGTTTGTATTTAAATATTTACACTTTCTATTTTAAAATTAAGAAAATATAGAATTAATGTTTCAGAAGATCTATTATAAAGTCATGAATTTAAAGCTTTAAATGCTATGCACACTTCTTTTTCATTTATTTAATAACATCATAATGTTCACCTTTTCTTTCTTTGTGCGAGATTTAGCTACTATTCCATTTTAGGGAAGTAAAATTCACTTAAATATGTCTAATTCAGAGGACTCTTATTTATGAAATTTTTGTAATAATCTGATAATAACATTTCAACTTATAGACTATAAAAGAAGATACACGAAATTAAAGTTTCTATTTTATTTAATCTTTAATCTATTAAATACTCTACAATTCTATTTTTTGTTTCTTAAGGAGAAAAAAATGTATTTCTGAAATACTGGATATAAATAAATTTTTGCATATACATTAACAGGAAGATGATAGACTATAAAAGAAGATACACCAAATTAAAGTTTCTATTTTATTTAATCTTTAATCTATTAAATATTGTACAATTCTATTTTCTGTTTCTTAAGGAGAAAAAAATACATTTCTAAAATACTGGATATAGATAAATTTTTGCATATACACTAACTTGAAGATAATACATTTCATCTAGGGCATGAAAATATCAGAAAATCCTTATTTAAGGAATAGCTTAAATTGAAGATATTAGCATCCTAAACCTCTTTCCATATTAAACAAAAATCTTCCCTAAATTCTGTTATGTCCCAAGATATTATCCTTACTCAATGCAGGATTAAAATTAGAAATTTTTTTTTACTACACATAAATTTCATTCTCTGTAATTTTCTTTCTACACAATTTTAAAGCAATTATCCAGATTTAACAATTATCAAGGTTCAGCCCTATGGCTTGAGAAGGGATAATAACATCACCATCTCATCTTATTACCCACATATTTCTTAATTTCTAGCTTGAGCATAATCCACTAGGTAGAGAAACAAAAAATTTGCAATAACATAAGTTTTTGGAATATCCCATGGTAGCTCACCTCCTAACCTAGGCCTCCACGAGACCACCCATGAGCTAGGGGAGACAATAAGGGCATGGTGACATTCAAGCAAACAAATTTCATAAAATAGCTCAATAAAACACATAACTCCCTCCCAAGTTTTATGCACAATTGGGTCTAAAATAGACTCAATTTAGGGGTGAAGGTGGAAATACACATAAAGGAGAATCAACAAAAGATGCCTCATTTATGCAAAAATATATACATGCCTTCCCAAGGCTTTATATTACAACCCAAAAGCATCAACACACAACCAAATATCCCTTATCACCCCATAAAAATTTCACAAGATAGCATTGGTAAACATGGAGCCCATACATCCATGATACATCCCTCTTCTTCCCAAGAAGAGACTCTACAACTAACATGGTTTCCCAACTATGCCCTTCACCCAAAATGAATATCTCCTCCCTTCCAAGGGAAGATAAGTCAATTTACTCACATGCACAACAACAATAAAAGAATAAGAAAAAATCTCTTTCACCAAAATATAATAGCTCAACCATAATTGCACAAACATGAAGTGTTTGAATTAAGTAGAATTTCAACAAGAATCTAAAACAAACATGAGTGCAAGAAAACCACACATGGACATAGGTGTACCAACCTTACTCCAAAAAATGGATGATGTTGATGAGATGATCCTTTGAGTTTGCTAGCTCCCCTTCTCTTGTCTCCTCCCAACTAGCCAAATATTCCCAAAACAAAACCACAAGTCTCCCAAAAATGGAGAGTGGGAAATCAACCCCAACTCTCCTCTCCCTTCCCCTAGAAGGCTCTCTCTCCCACCCCACCTATTTCCTCTCAAGAGGATAGAGGCATGTGTCCTTCTTCTAACATATGTCAAACTTCATACATGGAAGGGACTCCACTATCTTGGAGAAGGTGAGGGTCCTTTTCCCCTTCCCCCAATTTTCGCCACTATCCTAGAAAAGAAATAAAGAAGGCCTAGAAAAAAGGTTTTGACACTCAAAACAATGAAAAACAACCCCTAACCCATAGTACTACATAAAAACTAGATAATATTAACTCTAACTACCTCAAAGGACTCATTTTAACCCTTCAAAAACCCCCTTATAGTTTGCATTCGAAATTCAAGAATAGTACTCATGATCTGGGTTATCAAGAAAAACTTACCTCACATGGTAACATTCAAACTAACCTAGGGTAAACTTCAACTCCCAAAAAAAAACCACATAGGCATGCCATGACACAACACATGTGTCAATTGACACTACAAAGGCACCTCACATTTACACCATGGCATGTTTATAAAAAGAACTAGTAAAATAAAAAGGAAATTAATTTACAATCATGCAATATCACATTTACAATTAGGTTATTTCCCTTTTAGGGATAACCTTGGCTTCAGGGTAAAAGCACAATAATCTATCACCCTTTTACAAAGGAAAAGGACGACAACACCAAAACTGTAAAAATTCAAGGGCATAAAATTCACATTTCTGTTGAGAATTTGAAGATGATGTAAACTAATGAAATGTGTCAAATAGGCTGAATTATATGGCTATAATTTTTTTTAAAAAAATTGAACCAAAATTAATATGTTTTTTGAATTTTTAAGGTCTATTTTTCATTTCGTGAAAATACTGTAAATCAGAGAGTTTACTTCCCGCCAAATAATTATAAGTAAA
>MU225010.1:1725953-1738029 GCA_018584345.1 Thuja plicata | reverse complement strand
ACTGTGAAGAAGTCTTTCCTTTTAACTGGTTTACTCATGACCTTGTTATGAAATATTGATGCATGCCTATACAAGAGACTTGTGTTCTACTTGCAATTCAAAGTTAGTTGACCCAGGGGTTTATCCTTTGTGTGTTATGTTTTCATGCCAATTTCGGTGCATCACCTAGTAGGTAGTTTGTTTTCAGTCTTTTCCCTTTCAAGTACTCCTTCTATCCCTTTCCCTCAAAAGTTTTACTTTCCTATTTGAGAAGCAAATTAAGGTGATTATCCAAGAGGAACCAGCCTAGAACCTGGAGGTCTCATCTCAGTTAGCATAAGGTCCCACAACCTTGAGATGATTCCCATGTTATACTGGATTATCAAGACCAAGAGAGCTTGAGATCAGAGGCACAAATTCAGTGCATAACAAGTTTCTTTCCATAAATGGACTCCCAACTGGGATTATTCAAATAATTTTTTCAATGCAACGCCTGTTTGGGTTAAATTTCCTGGCTTGCCACTAGAATTTTGGAACTAATAAGTCTTTAGAGGCTTGGCCTCATCTTTTGGAGGGGAGTTTCTCTCTGTTGACCCTATGACTAAATCTAAAACACGTCTAGCTTTTGCTAGAATCTATGTCAATATTTGCTAGTTTGATAACCTCCCGTCGATTATTAATATCAATTCCAAGCTGGGTATCTGTAAGCAAGAAGTGGAATTTGAATCCCTCCCATTTTATTGCTTTGTATGTCATAAAATGGGTCACTAGGAAAATAACTATCTGAAGAAAGTGAGAAAGGATCCCAAAAGTGTGGTCTGAGATCCTATTCCTCCTAAGGAACAAAAACTTATCTGGAAGGAGATGAAAGCACTACTAATAATAGAGGAAGTTAGTATTAACAAGGGTGGAGAAAATATTAGGGGTAGTGATGCCTTCGTAGATTCAAATGGGATTCTAAACCTGGAAGAAGGGGAAATAGTGGAATTAATAACTCACATCTCCGATTCGCTGATGAGAGAAGTGTCGATCAAGGTTGTCTTTCCTCTCCAGGCTGTTGATCAGGTGTTCAATTCCAAAGGTGTAATCCTTTCCATTAAAATGGATAGAGTGGCTATTGGAGTGGATTCCTCCTCTTCTGAACCAAAAAAATATGATGAGGAGGCTTCATCTTCGGCTCTAGAAACTCAGTCGGGTAGTTGTGATGAATAATCCTTTGCTACTCCAGACAACCTTGACCTGAGTGGCACTCCATGGATGACTCAATTAGGTAAGAATCAAAAGAAACAGCAGAGAGCTATCACTACTCTGGGATCCAAGGGAGTGGTTATGAGGACTAGGGTTGATGGAGGGTCCAAGATTCAAAATGTGAAGGTGGATGTTGGATCCAAAAAAAGGACTCCAGGTCGAACCTCCAAGAAAGAAATCAGAGAAAGGGAAAGTAAAAATGATATTGCAAATGGTAAGCAATTGACCATCTGGGATGTTTGCACTCTGGTTAAGATATGAAGATCATATCTTGGAACATTAGGGGGCTCAATGCAGCCCATAAGCCAGATTTATTGAGGAACATGGCTAGATATCATAAACCAGATATCATGATGGTTCAGGAAACCAAAATGGTTAAAGACAAGGTTGAAAAAATCAAAATTTTCAAAAATGGAGGTGTGGTAGGATCCAGTTCTATTGGAGCTTCAGGAGGTATTGCTATTTTTCAGAATCTTAATAACATCAAAGGGGTTACTCTTGAAAATGATATTAATTGTTTGAGCATAAAATTTACTCACCTCAAATCAGATTTTGAATGGGTTACTACTAACATCTATGCTCCTAATTCCAAATCTGGTAGAGCTAAGTACTGGAAGATGGTTTAAGATCATAGATTGTCTTTCTACAACCTACCCTAGCTGGTTATGGGAGATTTTAATTGTCCTTTAAAAGAAGATGAGAAATATGGAGGGATAGATAGTATTAGTCAAATGGAAGGAAGAGTTGATTTGATGGACTTTGCCAATCGTAAAGCTCTTGTTGATATTGATCTCCAAGGAGTCAACTACACTTGGTCTAATAGAAGAGTGGGAGAGGATCTTATTCAGGTTTGTCTGGACTATGCCCTAATTTCTAGTTATTGGCTTAATAATTTCTATTGCTCGTTGTCCTCCATTACAAAGGTTGGTTTGGATCACTCCCCTCTCTCCTTTGTTGTTGAATTAAAGAAGGTGAAAGGAAATATTCCCTTTAGATTTGAAAAAATGTGGATTGACCACCCTGAATTACAACAGAGAATCTAGAAATGGTGGAATTTGGACATTCGAGGGACTGCCATGTTTCGGGTGTCTAAGAAACTCCAACATATTAAAAAAATATTAAGGTTTGGAGTAAGGAAGTGTTTGGGGATATTTTCAAAATCAAGTTGGCTTTGCAAAAGGAACTTGATTCTATTCAAGCATCTATTCAGTAGAAAGGTTTGTCTCAAGACCTCAAGGAGACTAAGTCAATGCTTTTGTCCAAGACTCATAACATCATCTCTAAAGAGGAAGTGTATTGGAGACAAAGGTCTAGATCACTATTGCTGAAGGTTGGAGATAAGAATACCAAGTTATTCCATTTTTTGGCCTCCAAATATCGATCCTCTAATAGAATTTCCAAGCTCAGGGTAGCCTCTGGAGTGGTTAGCACTGATACGAAGATCTCTCTAGTTATGGTTAATTTTTTCTCCTCTCTTCTCTCCAGAGATCAATCGCTTTTGCTGGATAATCAGGCTTTAATCCTTGACACTATTCATTCTTTAGTGGATGATTCTACTAACAAGTTTTTTACTACCATTCCTTCCTCTGAGGAGATCAAGAAAGAGGCCTTCTCCTTTGAGGGAGACAAATCCCTAGGTCCAGACGGTTTCTCTGGATTATTTTTTCATAAATTTTGGCATATTGTTGAAAATGATATATGTCATGTTGTTAAAGAAATTTTTGGTTCTAGAACCTTGCTCAAGGAGATTAATGCGACCTTTATTGCTTTGATACCTAAATCCCCCGGTGCTGACTCTGTTGACTCTTTTCGACCGATCAGCCTTTCTAACACATTGTACAAAATTTTCTCTAAAGTTCTTACCCTTAGGTTACTGGCTATTCTTCCTAATATCATTTCACCCCGGCAGAGTGGCTTTGTTCTAGGAAGGAAAATCCTAGATTCTATTATGAAGGTTCATGAAGTCGTTCACTCTACTCATTTTTCCTCTAATCAAGGCTTCCTCCTGAAGCTTGATCTCTCAAAGGCCTCCGACAGGGTGGACTGGGAATTTTTAATCAAAATCCTTCAATCTTTTGGTTTCAGTGAGAAATTGTTGCAACTTGTTTCGCAACTTATCAGTACTTCGATGGCTTCTGTCATTGTTAATGGTTCCTCTTCTAGATTTTTTAAGCCTACTTGTGGGCTTCATCAATGGGATCCTCTATCCCCTATTCTCTTTGCTATTTTGGCAGAAGGTCTTGGTCGCTATTTTCATAAACTTGCCTCAGAAGGTTCCATTCAGGGTCTTATTCCCTCCTCTACTTTGAGGCCTTTCTCTCATGAGAAATTTGTTGATGAAATAGTGATTATGGGGTCGTCTTTTATCTAGGAAGCCAGAAGGATTAAAAAGTCTCTTTCTATCTACTCTTTAGCTTCATGTCAAACTGTCAACTGGCAGAAAAGCTCTCTTTTCTTTATCAATACTCCTATGGATAGGAAAAATAGGATCGCTCACATCTTGGGGTGTGATATTGGATCTTTTCCAACTTCCTATCTTGGCCTCCCTTTGGGATTGAAACCCCCTGACTCCTTTTGGGAGGGTATTATGGACATATTTAATAGGAAATTAACTGGTTGGAAAGGAGCTCTTCTTATCTAAGCTGGTAAACTCCAACTTCTAAAGGATTCTCTACAAAGCCTCCCCATATATGCAATGAGTTTATTTAAGATCCCAGATAAAATTGTAGAAGTTATAGAATCTATTTAGAGAAATTTCCTTTAGTTTGGAGTGGAAGAAAAAAAGACACTTTCCCTGGTGGCATGGGACAAGCTTTGTACCTCGAAGAAATGGGGAGGGCTTGGGATAAGGCCTGTAAAGATTATTAACTAGGCTCTTCTAGCTAAGAAAATTTGGCGTATATATGATGAAAACAAAGAATGGAATGACATTATTAAAAAAAAATATCTCTTCTCATTCCCTCATATGTCAGATTTTATGAAGTCTAATGTGAAGGTGTAGGGTTATTTCATTTGGAATAGTATCCAACAAGCTAGGGATATGGATTTTAAGGGAGCTAAGTGGCTTTTTGGTAATGGCAGGAGAATCCTATTCTGGGATGATTGTTGGGCAAAAGATCTTCCTCTGATTTCCAATCCTGGTTTTCAACCTATCATTGATTTTTATAAATTTAGAGTGGGTCTGTATGTTTTTGACTAATGGATTAATTAGACCTGGGTTGACCTTTCAGAAGTTGATTTCTGACTCAAACCTCTCATGCTAGATTTGAATATCTGGAAAGTAGACAACTCGAAAGAGGATATGTTGATATGGGGAAATCTTTCATCGGGTCTCTTCTCGGTGGCTTCATCTTTTGAGATCTTTATTAAATCCCCAGACCCTCTTCCTTTCTGGAGTTAGGTTTGGGATAAAAGACTCATTCAAAAAATTAACATCTTTTTTTGGATAGTTTTGCAGAAGAAGATCTAACCATTGACAACCTTCTCAAAAGATGAATGGTCTTTCCGAATAGATGTTTCCTGTGTAAACAGGAGGAGGAATTGATTTTCCACTTGGCTATTGATTGCGGTTTTTTGAGAGATGTGTGGTGTCTTACCTTGCAAAGCTGGAATATTCATAGGTTGTTTCCGAACAATCTAGAATTTTTTTTCAAGAAATGGAGGAATGTTGTTGTTCCTGTTACAAGCTCCCTATGGAATATAATCGCTCCTCAAATCATTTGGAAACTATGGCATGAAAGGAATGATAGATTTTTCCATGATAAGGCTTCACCTCTGGGGGTTATAGTGGAAAATATTAAAAGAAGTATCAGAGAGAATGGTAATATGTTTAGGGGTGATGTGCTAGATCCGAATGCTGGAGTTTGGAAAGGCACTGTGGCTCTGTCTCCTTCTAGGAGGGAGAATGCCATTTGGATTTCCCCTCCTATTGGTTGGATAAAATCTAATTTTGATAGTGCTGCGAAGGGAAACCTCGACCCTGTAGGTTGTGGTGGCCTTATTCGTGATGATGAGGCAAACTATCTTGTGGCTATGGCCTTCCCTATTGGGGTCCAGTTTAATCACATGGCAGAAGTGATGGCCCTTCTTCAAACTCTCAAGCTAATTAATCAAACCATGCCCTCTAATGTTTGGTTCAAAGGTGATTCAATGAATATATTAAACAACATTAAAGGGACAACAAAGCCATCATGGTCTATTAAGGCGATCATTGATGAGGCTTCATTAATCATTAATTCCTTTTCCAATGTCATAATTTTGCATACCTTCAGGGAAGTGAACTATATAGTGGATGAGCTATCTAACATAGTAGTTAAAGCCGAGGGTATCATGACCTAGCATGGAGTTATTGATTTGATGGTTGAAGTAAGGGTCCAAGTTGGCATATGATCCGACTCATAGAAAATGAGAAGATTTGAAAAATCTTAAAAATCTCTCATGAATTTATGGCTTTCATTAATTAAGGGAAACAAGATTACAGAAAGGCATGTCTTTCCTAAGAAGGTTAATTGTAGACATGTGTTATTTGGAAGTTTTCAAAATTTGATCTTGGCATTTTTACTCAGCCTTTGCTTCTCTTCTACCATTGTTAGCTATCTTCAAGGTATCACAGGAGGTGGGTTGAACAGAAAAGAGCCAAAAAATTCTGACAAATAGAAAACCCAAACAGACATTTGGGATAAACTTAAAAAGGGCGACCTCACCAACTATATGGAGCACCTTCATGGCTCCAAAGATGCTATCACAAATTCTTTTTGGAAATCTAGAAGGACGGGAATGTGGCGATCAGAGGCATGGATGTTAAGATCAAAGTATATTTGATAGCGGATGTTACGGGCTTAAACACTAAAGGCATAAAATTCTATAGAGATAAAAAGATATCTTAGAAAGCCATTCATCATTTCCCCAAGGACAAAGAGGAAGCAGACTGCCTGGTGAAAGACTCTGGTGGGTGCTATGATGTTAGCTCCATTAAATATTTTTGGGCTAAGGTTCTTATGGTGATCACGGAGTATGTTTCTTTGGATGAAAGATACAAAAGGGCCCATTCTTATCACTTTGTGTTGTTATGTCATTTTTTTCATAAGGTCAGAATTTCTTTCCCATTCTACTTGTTGCAATCAATCCATCATAGCATTACTGACCATATGCAGAAGGATAGCAAGCCCATTATGCATGAGGGCTTGATTCTTTTGATTGATGAACATGTTAAAAAAGTTGCAGCCTCCAGTCCTCTGATTATGTCCTCAAAATATTCAGGCTCTGCTAAGGCTGAAAAATGCCATAGGGTTGGTGATGATAAGGTGGAACAGACAATGAGAAAGCTAAAGTTTGAGAAAAATAAGGGAATGGACATAGACTTGGACACTGGGAGTGCTGATGGTTATGATGAGATAGACTACATACCCCATTCCCAATCTGATGATGATAGTAAAGAGTCTCTCTCTATTTTGGTGAGTGCCTCTGATGAGGAAGATGCTAAAACAAAGGAAGCCCACAGTGTTAAGCAAAAAGGTAAAATGTCTGAGGCTGTTGAGAAGGATGTGGGAGATCAAAAGGTTCCCATTTTGGTAAATTATGCAAGTTTGGAAGAGCATGACATCCCCATTTCTCCGAAGCTTGAGGTTCTTATGGAGGTGCAATGGGAACAGAAAGAGGAAGATACTCCAAGTCAAGACAATGTGGACAAGGACCAGATCCTTGTTTCCTCTAGGAAAATCCTTTTTTCAAGACTAGTGGATATGCATGAGCGGAATGTCCAGCTTCTCCAAGAGGACATGGATGATAAAATCGAGCCTCCATTCGGGGTTCTTCATGTTAGGGTTTGACAGAACCGAAATAATATAAGAATAAATAGTTATACGTAGAAATAATAGAAGAAAGAAACTAAATACAGATAACATAGAGATTTAATGTGGTTCCCCCAAAACCTAGGCTACGTCCACCTACACAGTTGTCCAAACTTTCTTATTATCCAACAAAAATGTACACAACCTTACAATGCATTATACATCTCAAATGCTTATAACATGCATTTTAGGGAAACCTCTAAACTCAACCATTTTAGGGTTTTACAATGTCGGTCTTCTTTTTCCTGAAAAAGCAAATCTCTTTCCTGAAAAAGAACCAGACATGTCGCCACAATATCAACACCTACTACATGATCATTCGCCACAATATCAACACTCAAACAGCCAAAGCTATGTCCTTGTACTCATTTTGAATAATGAAATGGGTATTTAAAGAAATAAAAAGTCTTTATTTGAACTATAGAGCTCTGTCTGCTCGTGTTGATCTTATCAATTCTGGGTCGGCAGGGGATGAGGGAAAACAGAACAAGGAGGATGGGAAAAATCTGATGTCTCTGCATGAGAGACTAGACACTTTAGAGAATACTGTGAAAAAACATATGAGGGACAATAATGTCTTCATGGGTTCTACTATGGAGGTTTTTAACTCCATCAAATCTAAGATGGATTCCCCCACTGTGATGATCAATGAAGAAAAAGAGGACAATGTTGAGGAAGGACTGAGGAAGCGCACGCGTTCAGCCAGGAAGAAGAAGATTCAAGACAGGATTTCAGAGCTGTCGGATTTCAGTGTAGCCATCAAAAAGGTCTTAGAAGAAAAGATGGAAGTGGAGGGCACTCTAATGGATTTTTCCTAGTTCTAGTGTTCCCCTATTTTTTGGTGCGTCATCTTTTGGCTTCTGGTCACTTTTTCTCTTTGGCTTTTTTCCTTTTTTTTGGGGTAGCGGGGTGGCTCCCAGTCCTGATTCTATTTAGTCTATTTTTGTTTCTTATCTTTTGGCTTTGGTTGTAAGGGATTTTGGGTCCACTTAAAACCTGTTCTTACCAACAATCAAAAATAAGGACTAAGAAACATATATGTAAATACATCTAAGCATCATCAAAATGGAGTCATCATATGATAATCTATACTATAAAAGGTCCAAAATGAAATGTATCAAAAAAAATGTATCATCTAGATAAATATGATATAATAATATCAGCTCTGAAATGGATGGTCAGAGTAGGACCTCACATCTTCCCCTTCTAGGCATGAACTTCCTCCTAGAATTCATCAAAAAGGTGGGGGTACTCCTATCTCATGTGTGTTGTATACTCCCATGAGGCTGTGACCTCATCATAGCAATCCCACTGGACCCTAACCTGGTCTAGCTCTCATTCTCGTAGGGCCAATGTCCACCGAGCTAAAATGCGGATCAACTACAGAGCTAACTGCCAATCCAACTCCACCTATAAAGCATCCCAATCAATAACATGAGACTCATCATAGATATATTTCCTTAACACAGATACACAGAATACATTGTGGATAGGCGATAGGCTAGGTGGTAGTGCTAGAGAATAGGCAACTGGTCCTATCCTCTCCAAAATCTCAAAGGGTCCTAAAAAATAGGGTATGATCTTAGAGCCCTTTCTGAAATAGATCAGACTCTTATGCAGACGCACTCTCAGAAATACCCTATCTCTAACCTTGTAGTCTCTATCAGAACTCTTCACGTCTACATACTTCTTCATTCTATCATGTGCCTCTCTGAGATGCTCCCTGATCAAAACAACCTAATGTTCCATGTCCCTGACCAACTCTAGCCCAACTGAAACCCTATCCTCAATCTTGTCCCAACTCAAAGGTGTTTGACACGGCCTCCCATATAAGGCCTGGTATAGAGGCATACCCTAAGATGTGTGATGCCCATTATTGTACGAAAACTCTTCTAAGTGAAGGTATTCCTCCCATCTGGTCTAGTGATCCATAACATACATCTGCAAGATGTCCTCCAATACCTGATTAAATCTCTCAGTCTACCCATCTAGTTCAGGGTGATATGCTATACTAAAATTGAGCTTGGTGCCCAGTTCTATCTATAATTCTCTCCAAAATGAAGAGGTAAAGAGATAATCACGGTCTGATATGATCTTATGAGGAATTCCATAGAGCCTGAAAATATCTTGTAAGAATACTTGAGCTACTACAAGTGATGTGAAAGTGGTGCACACAAGTGAGAAGTGGGCAACTTTGGTCAACCTATCTACTGTCACCATGATGGCATGACTATGTGAAGACATAGGTAACCCAATAATAAAGTCCATGGAAATGGTGTCCCACTTCCACACTGGTATCTCATGTGGCTGGAGAAGTCCTCCTAGATGACTGTGCTCTGCCTTAGCTCTCTGACACTCTAAACATCTGGCCACAATACTAGCAATGTGCAACCTCATACCCGGTTAGTGATAGATCTGTCTCAGACCTACATGCAACTTCTTGACCCTGGGGTGTATTGCCTACGGTGCTCTATGAGTCTCAAGTACAATGAATTCATGCAACCCACTGGGTGTAGGGATTTATATGTGGCCCCTATGACGAAGGAGTCCATCAAATTCTAGGGAGAATCCATCAAATCTCCCCTTAAGGGGCCCCTTCTCTCTATCCAACTGAACATAATCTGAATAAAACTCATCCTGAAGCAAATGCTAAAGTATGCGATCCCTGAAATCTATACTAGTAGTCAAGGAGGAGAGTGTATATCGCCTGCTACTTAGTGCATATACTACAATGTTCTCCTTCCCTTTGATGTAGTGAACATCAAAATCATACTCATAAAGGAACTCCATCCACCTCCTCTGTTGGGCATTAAGGTTAGGCTGGGTGAATATGTACTAGAGGCTCTGGTGATCTGAATGGAGCTCAAAATGATGCCCCAAAATAAAGTGACACCACTTCACTAAAGCATGAACCACTGCAACCATCTCAAGGTCATGTGTAGGATAATTAAGCTCGTGAGTCTTGATTTTCCTTGACTCATAGGCAATGGCTCATCCATCCTGCATAAGGGCTACTCCAAGTCCATCTAAGGATGCATCTATGCACACCATAAAGTCTGATGAAGGATCCAAAACTGCTAGGATAGGTGCACTAGTAAGGGGTCTCTTGAGCTCCTGAAATGCCCTCTCACACTTCTGTGTCCACTAAAACCTCTTTCCCTTTATCTAAAGGGATGTGATAGGGTGTGCCACTATGGATAAGCCATCAACAAAATGTCTGTAGTAACCTGCTAACCCCATGAAGCTCCTGACCTCTGACACAGTGGTAGGTGCTGGCCAATCCATGATAGCTCTAATCTTTGATGGATTGACTACGATACCAGCTCCTAATATAACATGACCAAGGTAGTGGAATTATAACCTAAAGAAGGCACACTTCAAAAAACTACCATATAACTGATTATCTCTCAGGCACTGCAAAACCTGTCTCAGGTGCTCCTTATGTTCCTCCTCATTATGAGAGCATATCAAGATGTCATCTAGGGACACTAACAAATCTATCCAGGAATGTACATAATACTCCATTCATAAGGCTCATAAATACTGCTGGAACATTTGTGAGGCTAAAAGGAACCACTGTAAACTTGTAGTGTCTATATCTCCTGCAAAAAGTTGTCTTGTGGATATCACTCTCCACAATCTTCAATTGATGGTATCCAGATTTCAGATCTATCTTAGAGAATACTCGGGCACCCTAAAGCTGATCAAAAAAATCATTGATCATAGGGAGTGGATACCAATTATTGATGGTTGTACTTTATTTATCTGATGGTAATCCATGCACAACCTAAGTGATCCATTCTTCTTCTTAACAAAGATGACAGGTGCTCCCCATGGTGAAACACTAGGGTGAATGTGCCCTTTCTCCAAGAGCTCCTCCAACTGGACCTTGATCTCATCAAGCTCATGAGTAGTCATCTTGTACGGGGCTCTAGATATGGGCACAACTCCTGGTACAAGGTTAATATTGAATTCAACTGCCCTAGGTGGAGGCATACCAGATAGCTGTGAGGGAAAGACATCTGCAAATTCCTATAATATAGGGAAGTCATCAAGGGAGGTTCACTTCTCCTCCTCCTTCTCCTCTCTGTCACTGATAGTAATAGAAAATAATTGACATCCCTTGTACATGTAGTGCTTAAGATGCATGGCAGAGATCACATGAAGAGATATGGGTCTCTCGACCCCTAAAATAACCATGGGTGAACCTAAGCCATCTACACATTTGACGCTCTTCTATCTATAGTCCACCTTGGCACTATGGGCACAAAGCTAGTCAATGCCGAGGACTACATCATAAGAACCAAGATTGGTGATACGTAAATCAATCATGGAAGTCATGTCTCCTATCTGCAACTGACAATCTCTGACTACAGAATCAACTAATACCCTAGCACCAGATGCTAACTCCACTTCCCATTTTACCTCTTGTCTAGCTGCTGTTATACACTGAATTTGCGCCTCTGATCTCAAGCTCTCTTGGTCTTGATAATCCAGTATAACAAGGGAATCATCTCCCGGTTGTGGGACCTATGCTAACTGAGATGAGACCTCCAGATTCTAGGCTGGTTCCTCTTGGATAATCACCCTAATTTTCTTCTCAAATAGGAAAGTAAAACTTTTGAGGGAAAGGGATAGAAGGAGTGCTTGAAAGGGAAATGACTGAAAGCAAACTACCTACTAGGTGATGCACCGAAATTGGCATGAAAACATAACACACAAAGGATAAACCCCTGGGTCAACTAACTTTGAATTGTAACTAAAACACAAGTCTTCTGTATAGGCATGCATAAATATTTCATAACAAGGTCATGAGTAAACCAGTTAAAAGGAAAGACTTCTTCACAGTTAACAACTTTAAACAATAGAACAATAGTTACAACCTGCAAGCAAACATACTCTTCTACAAGTAGATGCTGTGAAAGGACTGATTAAGAGGAATAAAGTCATCCACAGTTAATCCATCAACAATCAAGACACATACAGACAAGCAGAAAAGA
>MU225010.1:1705119-1716492 GCA_018584345.1 Thuja plicata | reverse complement strand
ATATATATATCTTTTTACTGAATTTAAATAAATTTTATTTTATTTACTTTATTTTTTTGCATAGTTTATTTTAAAGGTTCTATTTTTTTTATTTAAAATATATATATATGTATAAACGTATATATATGTGTGTGTGTATATATATATTTATATATATATATCTATATAGATACATATTATATATATGACTCCTATATATATATATATATGTAACTGTATATATATACACTTGATGTGTAAAATAAATAAATAAATACAACAACCCAAATTTAATACATTAGAGATACTTGTCTATACGAATATGTTGCTATTTAAATATTTACACTTGTTTTAAAATACAACAAATACAGATTTAATGTTTGAGAAGATCTATTATAAAGTCATGAATTTAAAGCTTTAAATGCTATACACACTTCTCTTTCATTTATTTAATAACATCACAATGTTCATCTTTTCTTTCTTTCTGCAAGATTTAGCTACTATTCTATTTTAGGGAAGTTCAATTCACTTAAATCTATCTAATTCATCGTACTCTTATTTATGAAATTCTTGTAATAATCTGATAATAATATTTCAACTTATAGACTATAAAAGAAGATACACCAAATTAAATTTTCTATTTTATTTAATCTTTAATCTATTAAATATTGTACAATTCTATTTTCTGTTTCTTAAGGAGAAAAAAAATGCATTTCTGAAATACTGGATATAGATAAATTTTTGCATATACATTAATAGGAAGATGATAGACTATAAAAGAAGATACACCAAATTAATGTTTCTATTTTATTTAATCTTTAATCTATTAAACACTGTACAATTCTATTTTCTGTTTCTTAAGGAGAAAAAAAATACATTTCTGAAATACTGGATATAAATATATTTTTGCATAAACATTAACAGGAAGATAATACGTTTCATCTAGGGCATGAAAATTGTTGGAAAGCTACAATGTAAACAATTGTTGTTTTGTCATTGATGTCAAACCTTAACTGGTGAGACTATTGCTATCTGTTT
Source organism: Thuja plicata (assembly GCA_018584345.1). Taxonomy (NCBI): domain Eukaryota; kingdom Viridiplantae; phylum Streptophyta; class Pinopsida; order Cupressales; family Cupressaceae; genus Thuja; species Thuja plicata. Next base: position 1,715,475 of record MU225010.1, on the reverse strand, counting down.
GAGTACCATATCTACTAATTGTTGAAGAAGATTTGAAGGCAAGGATAACAAGAAGACCGAGTGAAATGGTTGAGTTATGGGAAATCACAAGGGTACTTGATAAATTGGCACATTGGCAAAGTAACGTGTTGTTTATCTATAACACTAAGTCGAGATGTCATTTTATTGGGAACAGTATATGCCGAGAGAAGTTTGTGTCGACCGAGCACCAGCGTATGCCGAGCATAATTTCTATGTGTCGATCGAGCACTAGTAAATTGCTGAGGAAAATAGTGATGACCGAGTGGAAGAAAATAGTGTTGGAAGAGTAGTAGTATTTTGGTAATTGTTGAGATTTGAGATCTCTGGGAAAACAGTGTTGGAAGAGTAGTAGTATTTTGGTAATTGTTGAGATTTGAGATCTCTGGCCGAAATAATTAAATTTATTGGGATATGTAAAGATAATTGAGGATAAGCATGATTGGTCCACACTATTTAAATGCACGGGTAACAATAATCAATGCATGGATCCAAGATTTAATTAGTGATTTCTTTGGAGAAGTAAATTAATTGTAAAGATGGAAAGATCCGTTGGATCTGACCTAACCTAAGATTTATGATCTTGATTAAGCGACAAAGATTTATTTTACCTAGATGAAGAGGTATAAGATAACATCAAGGGGTTATTCAAAAAAAAGGTTATTAAATTGACTAATAAGATCAGATGTGACAATGTATATTGGGTTGATGATCTTAACTATAATTTATTGAGTGTTGCACAATTGAATACTTCTGGTTACAAAGGTTAATTCCATCACAAGAAGGGAAAGATCTATGATGCCACCAGAGAACTAGTTGGAAGTGGAGACAAAACAAAAGGTAACTTGTTCTATCTGGACTTAGCTGATGAGACATGCTTGTTTGCACAATATAATGATGTTTGGTTATGACATAAAAGGTTGTGTCATGTAAACTTTGATAACTTGGTAAGCATAAGAAAACTGAAAAAGGTTAGAGGGCTACCTAAGTTAAAGAAACTTGAAAATGCAATGTGTAAGCAATGTCAATTGGGAAAAATGACTAAATCTAGTTTCAAGAGCAAGACTCATACTTCTGAGGAAATTCTGGAATTGGTTCACACTGACCTTTGTGGTCCCATTGGTGAGAAAAGTTACTGTGGAGATAGATATTTTATTCTATTTGTTGATGATTACTCCATAATGATGACTGTTATGTTTCTTAAAGAAAAATATGATGCATTCCACTTATTGAAATGGTACTTGGCAAAATTTGAAAAGGAGACAGGTAAAAGTTTGAAATGTTTAAGATCTGACAAAGGAGGTGAGTTTATTTCTAATGAGTTTAACATGTTCTGCAAAGACCGAGGTATAAAAAGACAGATGTCTGCACCTATAAGACCACTACAGAATGGTATTGCTGAAAGAAGAAATAGATCTATCATGGACTGTGCCAGAACACTAATGATGGAGAAAAATGTTGCACAAAAATATTGGAGAGAAGCTGTAAGTATAGTAGTCTATACCATGAACAGAGTACAAGTCAAAAAAGGTACTAATGCTACACCTTATGAGCTATGGTACGGATATGCACCTAATGTAAGATATTTCAAAGTTTTTGGAAGTAAATGTTTCATACTGAAGGATAAAAGAAATGGAAAACTTGATGCTAAAGGTGAGGAAGGCATATTTCTTGGCTATTCAACTAAAAGTAAAGCATATAAGTGTTTGAATTATAACACTAACAAAATTGTGGCAAGTGAAAATGTTAGAATTGATGAATATGTAGAAAGAAATGAAGCAGAAAGAACACAAGAACCTAAAAGATACAAATCATTTGTCTACCTGGATGAGGAAGATTCTAATGTATTACCTGAACCTGAGAATGAGGTTTCCGAGCAATAGCTAGCACATGCCGAGTCATAGAATAAGTTTGTTGGGCAATGAGAGGTAATTGTCAAGCTATCTGATGCAGATGTTGAGACACAGAATCAACCTGAATTGAACGAGGATAATGAATCTGAAGCAAAACCAGAACCTACTCTAGCAAAGTATGTGAGGAGGCACCACAAACCTGATCAAATAATAAAATCAAAGGATTCTCTAGTTATGACAAGAAGTAAGTTGAAAGATGGTACATTCTTGTTATGTAATTTTGAGCCTAAAAAAGTAAAAGATGCCTTAGAAAATGAAGATTGGATACAAACCATGAATGAAGAGATTGAACAAATTGAGAATAATAAAACTTGGACACTTGTACCTAGACTGAATGACAAAAATGTAATTGGTACTAAGTGGGTATTCAGAAATAAGCTGAATAAACATGGAGAAGTAACAATGAATAAAGATAGACTGGTATGCAAGGGTTATGCGAATGAAGAAGGAATTGATTATGGGGAAACATTGACCCCTGTTGCAAGATTGGAGGGAGTCAGAACCTTACTTGCATATGTAGCCTACAAAGGTTTTAAAGTTTATCATATGGATGTAAAGTCAACATTTCTAAATGGAATATTAGAAGAAGAAGTGTACATTGAACAAGTTGATGGATTTGTTGACCCAAGCAAGAGGAACATGGTTTTCACTTTACACAAGGCACTATATGGACTGAAGTAAGAACCAAGAGAATGGTATAAGAGATTTCACAATTATTTGATAAAGATTGGATTTGCAAGAACCAATGACAACAACAATCTGTATTTGAATAAAAAAAAAAATAAAGGTACTTTATTAGCTAAAATTTTTGTTGATGACATTATATCTGTTGGACAAGATGTGTTATGCCAAACATTTGCAAAAGAGATGCAAACTAAATTTGAGATGTCTATGTTTGGTGAAATCAAATTCTTTGTTGGCCTACAAATATATCAAATGAAGAATGGTATCTATATTACTCAACCAAAATATGTCAAAGAGATACTAAAATTTTTTGGAATGGAAGAATCAAAACCAGTAAGTGCACCCATAGTTACTCGATAGAAGTTAACAAAAAATGATGATACAAAAGAAGTGAATCAAACCCTTTACAGGTCAATGACTGGAAAGCTGCAATATGTTGTGCATAGTAGAGCTGATATTGCTCTATCTGTTGAAATTGTTGCAAGACTTTCTGCCAATCCCAAGGATACTCATATGATGGAAGTAAAAATAATTCTGAGATATTTGAAAGGAACAGATGAATATGGTTTGTATTACAAAAAGAATGATAAGTTTGAGCTTAGAGTTTACACTAACTCTGATTGGGCTGGAAATGTGGATGACAGGAAAAGCACCACAGGTGGCACATTTCTTTTGGGAAAGAGATTGGTTTAATGGACAAGCAAGAAATAAAATTGCACCTCACAATCTACAGCTAAATCCGAGTATGTGGCAGCAACAGTTAATTGCTCTAATATTGTGTGGTTGAAGATACTACTGAAAGGTATGAAAGAAGAAATCATAGAACCAATTTTTATATATTGTGATAACACGAGTGTCATTAATATTTCTAAGAACCCCGTGATCCACTCTAAGACAAAGCATATAGCTATCAAGTATCATTACTTGAGGGAGCTAGTTCAACACAAGGAAGTGAGACTGGAATATGTGCATACTAAGGAAGAGTTAGCAGACATATTTACAAAAGCACTACCCAATGATGCTCATGAGTATATATGAGGTAAATTAGGGGTGATTCCCCTAACTAAGGCTAACTAGTTCAGAATGGAACTATTGCATCAAATTTTATATTCAAAAATTTGACACATTGATGCACAGACAGTCACACTTTAGGATGCCGCCTAAAGTTGTGAAAGATAGACAAGGACAGAAAAGAGGATCAGTCATAAGCAAGATGACAGGAAAAACATGATACTGAGTTAGAATAGAAGAATCTGCATGTTGAAGATGTCAACGTCTTTTGCATTGTTGTCAAAGAGGGAGAGATTACTATACTTAGAGAAAAAGGGAGAGTTTACTGAAAGAGAGAGTCTACAGATGAATAGAAATAGAAAGATTTTAGTGTGATCACAGACACAGAGGGAGAAATGTTTTACAGGATGAGAATTAGAATGAAGCTAAAGACATTAATGAAGATTTGTTCATATTGAGGAACACAGGCAGACTTTTTGGATTGTATGGTAACTATGTTTGTAAAATTATTTTTTTAATGTTTAGTGTTTCCATCAATGCCAAAGAGGGAGATTGTTGGAAAGCTACAATATAAACAATTTTTTGATTTTTCATTGATGTCAAACCTTGACTAGTGAGACTATTTCTATCTATTTGAGTACCATATCTACTGATTGTTGAAGAAGATTTGAAGGAAAGTATAACAAGAAGACTGAGTGAAATGGTTGAGTTATGGGAAATCACAAGGGTACTTGATCAGTTGGCACATTAGCAAAGTAATGTGTTGTTTAACTATAGCAATAAGTCAAGATGTCATTTTACTGGGAACAGTATATGTCGAGCAAAGTTTGGGTCGACCGAGCACCAGTGTATGTCGAGCATAATTTCTAAGTGTCGACCGAGTGCCAAAAAATTGCTGAGGAAAATAGTTATGACCGAGTGGAAGAACACGGTGTTGGCCGAGTAGCAGTATTTTAGTAATTTCTAAGATTTGAGATCTCTGGTCGACATAATTGAATTTATTGGGATATGTAAAGATAATTGATGATAAGCATGATTAGTCCATACTATTTAAATGCACGGGTAACCATAATCAATTCATGGATCCAAGATTTAATTAGTAATTGCTTTGGAGAAGTAAATTAAATGTAAAGATGGAAAGCTCCGTTGGATCTAACCTAACCTAAGATCTACAATCTTGATTAAGCGAAAAATATTTATTTTACCTAGATGAAGAGGTATAAGATAACCTCAAGGGGTTAGTAAAAAAAAAGGTGAAGAAATGTGAAAAAGTGTATGCAAGAGTATTGCATGGTTAATTAACTGATTGACATGATCTAATAGAGAAGGCTGAGTAGAAAAGCAAAGAGTTGCATGAGTGATTTCTTGGCGGATTTCCAAGAAGATCTGAAGATTGAAATGATAATGGAGGCCACTCAGTGAATTAGCATAAGAGCTTAATTGGATCTAGATTTACAAATTAAGTTGTATGTATCAAAACATACCTGTCGATTACTTTCTAATGATTATATCAGTCAAAATCCTTTAACGAGGTCAACCTAATAGTCATTGTATAAATCCTTTGAGCAAGGTGACATTCAGGTAGAATGTTCTAAGACCTCTAACAAGGGAACTCCTGACAGGGTACTTAAATCCTTTAACCAGGTCACATTTAGCAATGTGTTTTGTAACCTTTAACAGGGTTGGCTTCTAGCAGAGCTCACTTCAAAAAAGTGAAAACTTGGTAGCATGTTACTGGTGGTTTTTCCCAATTTGGATTTTGATGTTAAATACTGGTGTCAACTTCTGTGAGTTTTTATGTTGTGTTTTACTGTTAAGTTTATACAAGATGATTACATTTGAATAGTAAACTGCATATTTATGTTGTTGACTTATGCTATTGCTACTGAATAGATCTGAGTTGTTTAAAGTGCTATAAATTTTCAGTTGGTACATCTAGACTTGAGGATAACTGATTCACCCCCTCTCAGTTATTCAAATACATTCTAATAGAAAATATCACAGAATCCTTATTTAAGGAATAGATTAAATTGAAGATATTAGCATCCTAAAACTCTTTCCATATTAAATAGAAATCTTCCCTAAATTCTTCTATGTCCCAAGATATTATCCTTACTCAATGCAGGATTAAAATTAGAAATTTTTTTTTACTACACATAAATTTCATTCTCTGTATTTTTCTTTCCACACAGTTTTAAAGTAATTATCCAGATTTAACAATTATCAAGGTTCATCCCTATGGATTGAGAAGGGCTAATAACATCACCATCTCATCTTATTACCCACATGTTTCTTAATTTCCATCTTGAGCATAATCCACTAGGTAGAGAAACAACAATAAATCTGCAATAACATAAGTTTTTGGAATATCCCATGGGAGCTCACCTCCCAACCTAAGCCTCCATGAGGCCACCCCCAAGCTAGAGGAGAAAAGAAGGGAAGGGTGACATTCAAGCAAACAATTTTCACAAAATAGCTCAAAAAAACACATAACTCCCTCCTAAGTTTTATGCACAATTGGGTCTAAAATGGACTCAATTTAGGGGTGAAGGTGGAAATACACATGAAGGAGAATGCCAGCAAAAGATGCCTCATTTATGCACAAATATATACATGCCTTCCCAAGGATTTATATTACAACCCAAAAGCATCAACACACAACCAAATATCCCTTATCACCCCATAAGAATTTCACAAGATAACATTGGCAAACATGGAGCCCATACATCCATGATATATCCCTCTTCTTCCCAAGAAGAGACTCAACAACTAACATGGTTTCCCAACTATGCCCTTCACCCACAATTTAATATCTCCTCCCTCCCAAGAGAAGATAAGTCAATTTACTCCCATGCACAACAACAACAAACAAAAATAAAAGAACAAGAAGAAATCTCTTTCATGAAAACATAATAACTCAACCATAATTGCACAAACATGTAGTATTTGAATTAAGTAGAATTTCAACAAGAATCTTAAACAAACATGAGTGCAAGAAAACCACACATGGACATGGGTGTACCAACCTTACTCCAAGGAATGGATGATGTTGATGAGATGATCCTTTGAGTTTCCTATCTCCCCTTCTCTTGTCTCCTCCCAACTAGCCAAATCCTCCCAAAACAAAATGACAAGTCTCCAAAAAATGGAGAGTGGGAAATCAACCCCAACTCTCCTCTCCCTTCCTCTAAAAGGCTATCTCTCCCACTCCACCTCTTTCTTCTCAAGAAGATAGAGGCATGTGTCCTTCCTTCTAACATATGTAAAACTTCATGCATGGAAGGGACTCCACTATCTTGGAGAAGGTGAGGGTCCTTTTCCCCTTCCCCCAATTTTTGCCACTATCCTAGAAAAGCAATAAAGAAGGCCTAGAAAAAGGGTTTTTACACTCAAAATAATGAAAAACATCCCCTAACACATAGTACTACATAAAAACTAGATAATCTTAACTCTAACTACCTCGAAGGACTCATTTTAGCCCTTCAAAAACCCCCTTATAGTTTGCATTCGAAATTCAAGAATAGTACTCATGATTTGGGCTATCAAGGCATACTTAGCTTACAACTGAGCTCTTTTTATATGGCTTCTCTTTATGGTCCTAGTTGTCATTTATTATAAATACAAGCGTTCAGTGGGAATGGATGTGGAAATCGTGAATAAGGAATACAAGTTCCTTTAAGAAATGAGGCCATGGACATTCTTTTGGATTAGGATTTAATCCTTGTAAGAAGCAACACATATTTTCTCTCAATGTCAATATCGTATCTTTAGCACCTTTAAAACTTGTGAATCCTCATCTTATTCATTTGTATGCTAAGCCTTTTTTGACACTTTCAGTAACAATGATGCTTTAGCCGAATTCTTGGGGGAAAATGATGTTCTCCCTCACTATCATCGTAATGAGGTATTTCCTTAATGTTTCAATGCTAAAGAATACTTTGGAAAAGAGGCTAACTATGAGAAAAAACATAAATTCCCTTGGCCTATGAATGTCCCCAAAAAAAGAATTCTTTTGATTACTGAGACTGTTAATTTACAAATGGATCCATATAATGTAGAAAAAGTGATCAAGATTGGAAAATATCTAGATGAGAAAGAACAAAAAGAGCTTACTTCTCTTCATCTTGAATTTTCAGATGTTTTTTCTTTTGATTATTATCATATGCCTGTAATTGATTCTAAAATTGTTGTAAATAACATCGTTCTTATTCCTAATGCAAAGACGGTAAAACTAAAAATTTGAAAGATGAATCCAAAAATTATGTTGCTTGCAAAAATGGAAATCGAAAAACTTCTTAACGCTGACTTTATTTTCCATATTGATTATTCTCCTTGGATCTCAAACATTGTAGTCATATCCAAGGGTAAGAATAAAATTTGAATGTGCCCAAATTTTGAGATATAAATAAGGCTTCTTTGAAAGATAAATTCTTGCTTCCAAACATTGATATGATTGTGGATTCCATACATGGACATGCTTTATTATCCTTTATGGATGGATTTTCTATCTATAATCAAATCTTCATTCCTCCTCAAGATGAATACAAAACTTCTTTTATCACTCCCTCAAGAACCTTTTGTTCGTTTGTCATGCCCTTTGGATTAAAAAATGTAGGTTCTACATATAACTATGCTCTGACACTTATCTTTCATGACTATATCCATAAGATTGTAGAAGATCATATTGCTGATACTCTTGACATGTATAATACGTGTAAGGATTATGTTACTATTATTAGAAAGATCTTTTAACAAATTTGTAAATACAACATGCACTTGAATCCTTGAAATAGTTCTTTTGGCATAGATAGTTGAAAACTCCTTGGTTTTATAATTTCTAACAGAGGTATTGAAGTGGATACTAAAAATATTGATGCCATTGTCAATATTCCACCTCCTTGAAACATAGCACACCTTCATATTTTACAATGCAAAATACAAGCTATTTGATACTTTGTAACATATTTGGTGGATTGTATATTTCCTGTCACTTCTTTTCTGAAGAAAGATACTACTTTCTCATGGAATTATGACTGTCACAAGGCATTTGAAAATTTCAAACAATATCTTGGTAATCCTCCTATCTTACAACCCACTCAACCCAACCAAGTATTCTTCTTATATACTTCTACTTCTCCTAATGCTTTTCTTGTTGTCTTAGCTCAACATGATCAAAGTGGGAAAGAACAACCAATGTATTACATTAGTCATACTTTGATAGATTATGAAACCCGATATACTGTGATAGGAAATCAATGTCTTGCTCTAGTTTTTACTTGTAAAATTCACAGACATAATATTCCTATTGTTGAAATCAATGTCATCATAGGGACCCCATAAATTCTATAGATTTGTCTTGGTATTGTGCTTGACTCTTTCTTTCCTTCCCATTTATCCCTCTTTCCCTTCTTCATTTTATTCCTCCTTGCTTTGTTTGTGTCAGTATATTTTGATTAGAGCATATGTATTAGTAGTTGAAGATTAAGCTTTTTCTATTTTCATGTATTGCTTCATTCTTGAGAAAATGGTTTGTAATTTGGTCTTGAATTTATGTGTAATATGTTAAACATTTGGTTAGGATATTACTTAAAGAGATACTTGTACACTTTTTCTTCATTTTATATGTATGGATAGAGTGGTGTTTAGTTAACAGTGTTAGCTAGATTACATGTTCATCTATCAACATAAGCATGTTACATCACCATAAGTTGCATTTAATTAGACGTATGTATTGATAAAATTACATGTATATCATTTTTAATCTCTATGCTATTGATTTTGAAATCAATCATGATGATGTTAAAAATAGAAATATACATAAGAATCATAAATCCATAAATGTCAAATTGTCAACTACGTATTTGAAACTATTCAAAATGTGCCCTATATCTCAAAACATACAACAAGGCACATCAAATTATTTTTTTATCCATGGGATGATGACTCCTTTATCCCTTGGTTCTACAACGAGAAGCTGGTGGTCGTGGTGTCAATGATGGTCTATGGAATGCCATGGAGCATGAATGGCTCCTTAATGTGCTCCACGTCTCATACACCCAATCACTCCTTGTAGCTCCTATAGCTCATGCGGGATCTCTGCCAACTCCCAAAGGAGCCACTCTCATTCCTCCTTCCCTAATGTCATCTCTCCCTCTATTAGCTCAATGAGATCCTTATGTCACCCAAAGTGTCACTGTGTTCTGTTAGTAATAACTGAGAGGGGGGGGTGAATCAGTGGCCTCAACAATTTATCCAATTTAATCCACTAATCAATACTTCTTAGATTATTAAGTCCCAACAAGATGCATGCCTTTGAAATATTTGAAACAAATAACTGTCTGTCGGTTTACCTTGTCTGTCCTGTTTCTCCTTGATAACCGATAAGCAGTAAACTGTATTTACCGATACTTAGTAAATATGCAGAGTATACCAGTCAATCCATAAATGCATATGTAGAATGTAAAACACTAAAGTAATTAACCATACATACATAACACAAGGATTTTAACGTGGAAACCCTGTTAAGGGAAAAACCACTAGGACTGGTACCCCAAATTTTCACTCTTCTGAAGTGAGCCCTGTTAGGAACCAACCCTGTTAAATGTTACAAACACACTGTTAAGTGTGACCTTGTTAGAGGATTTTCAATACATAGGTTGTCACTAAGTATCTAGCATCTACGCTACCATCCTTGAATCAGTCTCATGACTGTCAATAGGCTTTATGCAAA
>MU225010.1:1649782-1660226 GCA_018584345.1 Thuja plicata | reverse complement strand
CTTTGTGAGTTAGGAATCTACCATGATTCTCAACTACTAGCTTTTCTTGAGAAAATATGTGAAGTATTGAGGGAAGAAAAGAATGATGACATAGAGGAATAAAATTTGGATCAGATTGAAGTAGAATCTGCATGTAGTGAGATTTGCATATAAACATGTATCAATGACCATGATGATGAGGAAAAAGATCTTCTCAGTACAAAAGAAATCTCATATTTACTAGACATGGAATATAAAAAACATGTTGAGAAGAGTGGTCAAATTTTTTTCTCAATGCACCATGATAAGCAAGTTGATGGATCAGTACATAATCAGGGGGTACTAGATGAAGAATATGATAAATTTCAATAATCAAATAACAGAGATGAAATAGAACAACATACAACATATGAACACGATGAAGTTTCAGATGAAAGTTCTCATGGAGATATGCCCGAGTTCTCTATATCCTTGAATCCATTATTTGAAGAATATTTTATATGCAATCAAGTCCATCAAAATCATGATAAAGACAGTAGGCCTAGTGATCATTTTGAAGATGATGGAACTCAAAATATGTATGGGGAAGTGTATTCAGAAAGTGAGACGTGCATTATTTCATCCTATGAGAAGAAGTTGTATCAAACATGTGAAGATGAGATGGAATCAAATAGACATAATCAAGAGAATGTGTTGAAGATTATTTCTGAAAATTATTTGAGTATCCTATCTGGTCAAATTCTTGATAAGAAGGAATTTCCTGCATGTGAGTTATCTCCAAATCCTTTTTGTGAAGAGAAAAAACATCTTAAGTATAGGGAAGATTGTGTACATAAAGGAATCCAAGTAGAAGAGCTTAATCTAGTTACTTGTAGGGTTGATCAAATGCATGAGGATGTTCTATTTAGCAAGGACTACAGTGCACCTGCTGAATTTTATAACGGTAAACAAAAGTCAAAGCATGCTAATAAAGCAATGAATGTTGTCCATGAGAATGGTGGCATCATATTCGGGAGATCCATAGTATTACATGATCAGAATTATGTGTTCGATAGAGGAAAGTAGCAGTGTTCAATTATTTTTTTGGGGGGGGGCGGGAGGCCCGGGGCCACCCAATTTAACTTTGCATCATATTAAGTGTGGATACTTGGTCTGCTTCTCTAGAGATAGCTGGAATCTTGCTATGCTCATAGGGAGAATACATCCCTAGAAAGAGCCACTAGTGGTACCTTAAATTTTGATAATTTAGAAGTTCCAATCCATTATCAAGAAGCTTGTTTCTCCATAAAAAAAAAATATCAAAGGAAGGAAGCTTTATGACACAAATAAATAGAACTAACTAATCGAAGCCTTCAAAAAATGTTGGAATTTAGACCTACTACAAAGATGATTTCGACAGAGGATAAAAAAGGGTAAAATTTTAAAAATATAAAAAAGACCCAGTTCGAGAAATCAAATTTCCTATCTCCAGCAAAAATATTATCTTTTCATGAGGTGTTTTGGATTTTCGACCAAAGCCAAATCCGAAAGTCAGGTAGTTATTTTTTAGTTAGTTTATTATTTTTTCAAAATAATTTGTAATAAGAGTTGTGTCTTTGCACCCTAAAAAGGTGTGAAAGCCACTCAAACACATATATATATACATAATGTAAAATGTAAACAGAAAAAATATAATATAATATTATTTCATATATTTGGATATTTTTTAATCAACATGTATAACATGGACCTAGATGTAGTATTTTTTCAAAATCAATAAAGATAAGTCCTTTTTCTTTCACATGTGTAATAGTTTCATTATCATTTTACAATTAGTCCCTCGGATAAGCCAATAGACCTTCTTCAAAGTGATAGTTTGATGTGCATGCTTCCTGATTTGATTCATAGTCTATATCTTCAATTGGTTTTCTCATTTTGCATGGTTAAATTCTATTGATTGAGGCCTCAGTCAATTGGGTTGTCATCTGAGAAGTATTACCTTTTTGAAATATCTCTAAATTTGTTTTAGGTTGCATATACATTCCATAACACCTTTGAAGTGATAAGTTTTCTTGTAAAACTGTCTTTGAGGTTGAACATAAGATTGGAATGATCTCGACTCTATTGCCTGTGATAGAATAAGGCACTGGTCTAATCATTATTTGGATTATAGTTATTCAGTTCATTGTTATAGTTTTGTGATATCTTATCTATCTGTTTATTTCAATTTACATACATATTTACTAAAGATTCTTTCAATTACTCAAAGTATTTCAGTTTACAGTTTATGGTATATTGCTTACAATTTAATTTATTCAAGCCTACTTGCCATACTTTGAGAGACGGAAGTTTGAGTTTCATACACAAGTTATCTACTATAAAAAGCCTGTTCAGGTGAAGGTTCACCCACCTTGGTCCTGCTGAGCTAGAAGTGCAGGGGAAGAGCATCATAATCGATCATTCCCATTAGTTGGCCAAAAATAATTGGTTTTCTAAACATTGGATTGGAAATTCCATAGGAAGTCCAATTCAGCATTTTTGGGCACCAACAAGATCAAAAAATAAATTCTCCAAAAACATAAAATGAGAACTGAGTCCAAAAACTCACATTTTGTCTACTATAAGCACTTTTATGACAGTGACTTATAAATTAGAATATTAAGCCACTTAATAAACTAATTGGCCATTTTCCCAATTTAATTAAAATAACTCCAACCATTTGGAATTCAACCGCAAAAAATTAGTTAGAAAATAAATCAAATAAATGAAATCATTAAAATCCCCAAAATATAATTAAATCAGCATTTAATTTAATAATTTACGTGATAACTGCAAAACCCTAAATGCACAGACATGCTCACTTGTCAAATCACATAATACACTATGAATCCAGATTTACAACAATAACTAGAGGGTTAATAATAATAACAATATTACGGATATGTCATCCATACAGGGATGACATTGAGTCAGCATGAAAAGTCAAGGTCACTATCTCATGGTGCCACTACTGGGGATATAGGTACACACTCAAATCTTGTAACTCAAGATGAATGTACCTAGTACCTATTCAATAATCAAGAAAACATCAAGCGTAGATTCTCTACATATAAATAGATGAAGCACAAACAAACACATGGTCACATTGAAGGAGAATGAGACACCATGTAGATCTCACTAGAAAGTGACTAAGACTCCATTTCACTTCATACTAGCACAAATAGGGAAAACACATAGTAGTTGTGCAGTACAACATAACAACATATAATCATATGATATATAATTTAAATTAAAGTATTTAAATAATCATTTACAGCCATCTAAGCATATATCTATTGAAGGAAAAAGAGATCATTTAAATGAGTTTAATTTGTTGAACATTTAAATGAGTTTAATATAGTTACCAATCAATTATCTTTTGTCAATGTCAAATTTGATGAAGAAAATAGTGCTCTTTTGACTCTATGTTCTTTGCCTAAAAGTTGGAATGGATTGGTAATGGCTGTTAGTAACTCTATTTCTAGTTCAAATACCCTAAAATTTGATGATGTTGTTGGTGTTATTCCGAGTGATGCAATTTCTATGAAAAGCTCAGGTGGATCCACATGAGGTAGTGTTTTGAATGCAAAAAGTAGAGGAAGATATTCTCAAATTTATGAGAAATCATGAGGAAAATCAAAGGGAAAGATCTCTCAATCCATAGGACAAGACAATTGCTGGTATTGTGGGAAACCATGTCATAGGAAGAAAGATTGTTGGTGTCAGAAGAATAAAGGAGACAAAAAAGAAGGCAATAAGGTGGCAAATGTGGTAAGTAATAAATTTGAAGAGGATGTTTTTTTTTTTCCCTTGAAAATGTTTATGATTCATAGGTTATAGATTGAGGGGCCTTATTTCATGGTACACCCAATAGAATTTATTTTCTTGATTATGTCCAACAAGATTTTGGGCTTGTTGATTTGGGAGATAATTAACCCTGTCAGATTGTTGGGAAGGGAAGAATAAGATTAAATTGTAGAATGGGAATTGGCTATTACAAAAGGTAAGAAATGTTCCAAGGCTGAGTAGGAATTTAATTTTAGTAGGGCAGCTAGGTGATGAAGGTTGCATAGTTACTTTTAATGATAAAAATTGAAAGTTTTCAAAATCTTCCTTAGTAGTAGAAAAAGGTGTGAAAGTAGGCACCTTATATCTTTGCACAGGTCATACTTTTCCTTCTACTTTAATTGTTCCAGAGAAAAGTCAATGTCCAAGAACAGTTGTTGCAGTTGAGCAGGTAGAACATGAAACAGTCACTGTGGATTCTGAAATAGCACTAGGGAACAAAAGACATGGGCACATGATTGAAAAAGGTATGGAATTAATTCATTCAAAGATAGTATTACTAGGTTGAAAATGTGTCAATATGGATTTTTGTGAAAGTTGTGTGTATGGAAAACAAAAGAGAGTTAGTTTTATGAAGGTTGGGAAAGAAAAGAAAGATCAGAAATTAGACCTTGTGCATACAATTTATGGCGACCAACTCAGGTATCTTCTCTTAATATCTCTCTTTATTATGTTTCATTCATTGATGATGCAGCTAGGAAAGTATGGATTTATTTCCTAAGGCAGAAAACTGATGTATTTAAAAATTTTAAAAAATGAAAAAGCTTGGTTGAGAATGAGACTGCTAAAAGACTAAATGGTGGTGTGTATTTTAGAAAATAATTTGGAGATTATTTTTCCTCTAATGATATTTGTAGGCAGAAAATAGTTTGAAGGACTCCACAAAAAATAGAGTGGTTGAACGCCTAAATAGGAAAATACTAGAGTGTGCAAGGACTGTGAGGTTGCATGTTGGGCTTCCCTTAAACATGTGGGTAGAGTCTATAAACACTATTTTTATTTTATTAATAGAGGTCCCTCTACTCATTTGAGTTGTGGTATTCCGAAGGAAGCATGAAGAGGTACGAAGTTGACTATTTATTTTCTCAGAACCTTCAGTTGTGAAGCATTCACACATATAGATTCTAAAAATAGAACCAAGATGGAAGCTAAATCAAAGAAATGTGTATTTGTTGGATATGGAATTGATGAGTTAATCTATAGACTTTGGGCTATTGAGAATCATAAAATTGTGAGAATCAAGGACGTCATATTGAATGAGAAAGTGTTGTAAAAAGATCAGGTGTGGCAGCATGAGAAGAAAGAAAATGATTTTGTAGCGTTGGATGATACTCCTAAAGATGATATTCTAGTGGTTCCTAATGATCCAAAATAATAGCAACAACAAATACAAAAAAACTCCAGTGAATGTTAGACGATCTTCAAGGATAAGTAAACCTCCTAACAAATTCTCTCCCTCTTTGTATTCTATTTTATTGACTAATACTGGTGAACCATAATGTTATGATGAAGCTATGCAACTGGATACCAAGGTTCAGTGGGAGAATGGAATGACAGAAGAAATGGACCCCTTTCTAGAAAATCAAACTTGGGAATTATGCACGTTGTCTGTAGGTAAAAAGGATTTACAAAATAAATAGGTTTATAGGTTGAAAGAGTAGGATGGAGGTAAGAAAATATTTAAAGCCATGTTAGTTGTAAAGGGATTTGAAAAGAAAATCTAGGTATTGATTTTTCTAAAATCCTTTATCTAGTTGTTAAGATGACTTGTATTCATACCATTTTGAGTGTTATGGCTGCTAAAAATTTGCATTCGGAATAGCTTTATGTGAAAATGCCTTTCTAAATGGTGATTTGGAGGAGGAGATATATATGGAATGACCCCAAGGATTTGAGGTCACAGGTAAAGAGAAGTTAGTGTGGAGATTAAAGAAGAGTTTATATGGCTTTAAAGAATTAAGCACCTCATCAATGGTACTTAAAATATGATAGTTTTATGGTTGAGCACGACATTTGCAGTTGTAATTCTAACCATTGTGTTTATTTTAAGAGGTTAGATAATGACAGCTACATTATGTTTTGTTTGTATGTTGATGACATACTTGTAGTTGGGTCTAACATGGATCACATAAGAGAGTGAAAACAACAGTTAGCTAAATCATTTGCAATGAAGGATTTGGGGGCAGAAAAACAAATTTTTTGTATGAAAATTTACAGAGATAGGCAGAACACCAAATTGACTCTATCTCAGGTTGATTATGTTGAAAAGGTGTTGCAGATATTCTCCATGGAGAATGCAAAAGCTGTCAGCACAGCTTTTCCTAGTCATTTGAAATTGACTATGGAGATGTGTCCAAAGACACAAGAGGAGGAGGAAAAATATCCAAGGTACCCTATTCTGTAGGTAGTGTAATGTATACCATGGTATGTACTAGATCTGATATTGCACATGTAGTAGGAGTTATTAGTAGGTATATGAGTCATCCTGGTGTTGAGCATTGGAATGCACTAAAATGGATTCTAAAATACTTGAGAGGTACATCCAACAAATATTTATGTTATGGGGTCTCTAGTGTTAATTTACAAGGCTATGGTGACTCAGATTTGGTAGGAGAAATTAATACTAGGTGGAATACAACAGGATATGTTTTAATTGTTGGTGGGACAAGAATGTGTTGGATCTCCAGGTTGTAAAAGGTGGTTTCTTTATCCACCATAAAGGAAAAGTATGTAGCTGCAACAAACAAAAGAAAGGAAATAATATGGCTGCAATCTTTCAAGGAAAAATTTGGAAAAATACATGTTAATAATTATTTGTTTACGGATAGCCAGGGTGCCATTCATCTTGCAAATAATTTTGACTTGCATTCGAAGACAAAATACATACAGTTGAGGTATCACTTCATTTGGTCAGTCTTGGATGATGAATGGTTAAGGCTAGAAAAGATATATACAGATGAAAATTGAGCGGATATGTTTACAATGGAAGTAACAAGGGAGAAGTTGAACTCCTCTTCAAATTTAGTTGGTCTTCACGACTAAAACAATAAAATAGAGAAACATAGTCCAGAGTGTTTCTTTCCGGTGGGAGCTATAGGGGTAGTGATATTGCTACAAGATCAGTTTCTAAGTGGGAGATTGTTGGTTTGTGGTGACTGATCAGGCAAGTATTGTACACTTTTCTATAATTTGTGGGGTTTGGGGCAGTGGCCTGATTTTTTTTGGGTTGAATCGTCAATAATTTCCCTAAGTTGACCCATTAGCAAGTTTTAGGGTTAGTTTTTTTCTATAGTAAAAATGATGCTAGGGTTATGGCTTGTTAGAGTGAAGAAGTATTGTAGCATTTCCAATGGTATTGAGATGAAAGGGATCATTGGTTGTAATCAGTTGAAATTATTGAACAATAGTATTGGAAATTCTCTATTTGGTGGATGTAGCCCAGGATTGGGTAAACCACACTTAATTTCTGTCTTCTGGTTATCCTTATGTGTGTTTTATTCCTTTGTATTATTGATTATATTTGCAAGTAACTGTTAGATTTCTATCTTCTATTCCTAACAACAAATGTACACCCTAAAGTCACAACCTACAGAACAAACACCATTAGGAAAAGGGTCTTATCTAGAGGATAATCCACAACCGACACAAGAAACATATTAATCACCAGACAAAAAGTCAAAACTAGAGGGTTCAATGGTGTCAGAAGGAAACACATAGTCTAGTGCAATTATGAGTGTCATTTTAAATAAGAGTTGTAAGTGATAATATTTTTTACTTCATATTTAATAGCTAGCCTAGCATTATATTAGGAGATCAATGATAGATAATTTATTAATTGTTACAAATTTTCACAATAGAAAAGACACATTACACATTTGAGAGTAACAAAGTTATTAACCTAAAATAATGTATACAATTATAATCATATAAAATATTTCTTCTCAAAATAATAAAATAAAATATCACATCATGTAAAACAAATGTTTCTAAACACGTTGAAAATAAGCATTTCAATAAAATTTGTTAACAATGTATTACTTTAAACATAATATCTACCATTTCATCATTCAACAAATTGACAACTTCAAATTAAAGAACATTGTTATCATATATTAAGAAGAAACCATTTCAAAAAAATATCATGTTAAACTTTGAACTAATGGATTATGCTTTAAACTTCTTATCTACTTTATTTCCTTTGACAATTGAAATAGATATTCTTAGTACTTGACCTCTATTGTGTGAAAAAGAGAAAATACTAACCTTATGGATCCAAATTTTTGACTCTAAATACACACAAGTTAATCACAAATTGTGGTTCAAAACATGACAAATTTATTTCTTTATTTATTAGTATTATATTCCAACTATAATTCTATAAAAATCAATTGTGTAATAAACAATAATTCAAATTTGAAAGACATTGAAGAAGTGATGCATCTAGAAATTTGTATTATAGCCCAAACATCTAGACAAGTCTGTAATTTCTTATAATTTGTTTAGATTGTTACATTTTTCTCATGGTTTTTAATACGATATATCTTCAAGAAACTATATAGTGTTACTCAAATGTCCAGGCTATAAAGAAAAATTATGAGTTTCTAGAATATTTCCATACACCTCTACGAGGGCTTACTAGGCAAGGAATTTCTATTCTCCTTCTCTGTTTTCACTATTTGACATGATGAGAAACTCTTCTATTTTCTGAAGCTATAAACTCTGTAATTTTATTAAGATTAATATAGATACTTCTTGTAGTTTTTTGAGAAAAAAAACTTATGATTCCTTCCTGCAAAATCGTAAATAAACTTGTCAACTATATAACGCACTCTTATATTTTTATAACATTTGTAACAGTATATAAATTATTATTAAATAATTAATCTAAGAATGAATATTTATAACATTATCATCAAGTATTATGTACTACAAAACTTAAATACTATAATTCTACAATATTAGATAGGCATGATTATAAATATTTGTACTTATTAATTAAATGATAATACTTTTATTATTACTGATACATAATTATTTGATGATCAACAATTTTCATCAAGTATTATGTAAGTATTATGTACTAAGAAACTTAAATACTATAAATCTACAATGTTAGATAGACATGATTATAAATATTTTTACTTATTAATTAAATGATAAATACATAATTATATAAAATATTGTTAAAATAGCTCCAAATAGATAAGAAATTGATAAATAAACAAATTAATACACAAATTTCAATATTTATATATACGCTGTAACAAAAATTATAAACCAGCTTCTAAATAATATAAACAATTTATGAAAAATTATAAAATTTATTTAATTGTCATGTGGCCAAATGAACACTGTGCTTGTATGCCCTAACTCTTCTAATACTATATGTTATTTGTTGCAGGAAGAAAAAAAAATGAGACAGTTACGTACGCCAGTACAAAACCCATTAAAACAAAATTGCCAAACATTTTCTTCATCCGTACAGCTGATACTAACCAAAGCATCACTGCAATGATGAATGGTGTAATGATTGTAAGCTCGACCTCGGCTTTCCAAAGCTGGCCATATTTCGAGAAAACCTTCTTATCCTTACTTTTCAAGATACCAAGGTTATGGGGTATTATGACAAGAATGGTGGCAGTCACAAAAGCTACCACCGTGGAGATGATTGAGACTAGCAAGCTCGCCTCAGAGAAATTGGACATCACATCTATAACTGAGCTCCCAGAAGGGCCGTCTTGCAGCTGTTGTCGAAGTAACCACCCTACAACCACTGTAAGGGAAGCGAGGAAAGCCAAAGTGTCAGAGATTAAGAATAATTGGAAAACTTTATGAAATGCTAGCTTGGCAGCTCCATAGTGTATACTCTCTTTGTCATCCTCAATTCCCCCTGGGATTGTCAATATGGCAGCAAATGTGACAGTGGCAATCAGTGATGCCACCACCATGTGTGTATTAATTGTATCTTTGTCTATCCCATGCTCAGACCCATTACCTGGATGAACAGAAGTAGTTTTAGATTTAGTTAGGAGTCTCGACCTTCTAGCTCCTGCATCTTTCAGTCTCTCGACGATGTCGGAACAATTTGGGTTGTCTTCAGCTATGTCAAGTGCAGTCACGCCTTCATTGTTGAGGGCATTTACATTTTCACCTCGAAATGGCAGGAGGAGGTCAAGTAGCTGCACTTACAAAATACCATATTGCATTACAACTCTAAGCATTAGAATAGTCCTCATCACAGGCTGGCCTTAAACATCACACACTAAGCTTTGACTGCTTAGGTGGCTGGTGTGGGCCCGCTTAATCCGTTTTGTTCTGCTACTACCAATTTCCGTTAAAGTAAACACTGTCGTTACAGTTAGCGGTGAGTGGTCAATCGTCAGCGGTTAGCAGCAGTTTTGGCGCGTGAAAAAACCAAACTCAAATTCAAACACTCTTCCAGGTTGTCTCGCATTCAAATGCTTTTCCCGCGCTGCCAAATGTAAAATTGTCCTGAGGAGACGATCGCACTGTTTCACATGTCTCCAAGCCGACCAGTTTACGTTTGTAAGCGTAATAGCTCCCTGTGTGAAAATGGGAGCGCTGGAACAGGTTTTAAGTA
>MU225010.1:1597034-1624008 GCA_018584345.1 Thuja plicata | reverse complement strand
TATATATATATATATATATATATATAACTTGTAAGTTCAAATTGTAAGTTAAAAAAGTAAATTAGTAAGGAAATATTAAAAGTCACATATACAAATGAAATTTAAAAAAACAAAATATAGTTGATAATATTATTATTAAGGGAGGTATCCTTAAGTTCATAATTAGATTGTTGAATGTATAGATTTTTTTGTTTTTTTAGGGGTCATGTTTTGTTATAAGAATTTAGATTTATTTTTTAAATTTATTTTTATATTCAATTATATGATTAGATTTTTAGTTAATTAAATATTCTTAATAAATTGTAAATAAAATGGGTTTACCATTTAGTATGTGGGTTAAGTGGTGATGGTGGTAGTAGTGTTGTGACTATTCTGGTGAAAAATTAAACTGTAGACATCCTTCCAAAACGTTGAAGCATAGACAAGGGGTGGGAACTGTTTTGTGACCATATTTCTTATTTTTTTACAGGAAATTTTACATCCATATTTCATTTCTTTAAACTTTTTATATTTTTTTGTTGTTAGTTATTTTTCTTTTTCTTTTTAAAATTCCATGGTTGCATTTTTATAGGTGTGCCAACATCCTTATACCAAAATCATCTTTGTTCATTTTATTAGTAACATAATTGTTTTCAATAGGTTCTTCTTATTATTTCCCGTTTTTCCATATACTAGCTTATCAAGGTTCGATCTTTCATTCTTATTATCTTTCAAATCTCTTCAACAAAAAATTAAATTTTTAATGATATCTAGAAACTTTATATAAATGTGTGATGGTTTTCACAAATGGCTATACATGTAACATTTCATACATTGTGGAGATTCAAAGATCAAAGTTTAAAATGTATTATCTTGATTGATTGTACTAACATAATTGGATTATTGGTTTAATATGACATTAAAATATTTTGGCATTTGTCTCTTTGGTTTACATGTTTTAGTATTCTCAATACTATTTTTTTGTAATATTGTGAAATTTATTTAAGATTCCCTCCTAAAAAGGGTTTCAATTTTAAATTGTAGTAAAAGAGATTAACCTATTTTTTTCTTATAAGCTTGGCTAATCAGTGTAGAGAGGACATCTAAAAATTAGATCAAGGCAATAGACATGGATGAAAATTGTTCAAATCATATAGATCAAACCCTCCACCAACAATTATTAAACATCCAAAAAAAATAGTCTAAAATTTTCTACATATCACTTTTCAAACCTCTTCAGCATACGGATATTACACTGAATATAAAAAGCTCTACAAAGGGAGTCATTACTTTTAATAATCCAACTACTTTTGATAATCCAACGGTTAAGATATGTCCACGGTAGTTGGATGACCATCGAATTAATCATGAGCGTTTGTATTTTAATTTTTTTTTGTTTTCGTGTGCTTGTCGTGTAGGACCAACACACATACTCGATGTGCTTTGTGTACATTAGAATGTGAGAAAACACATTAAAACACTCTAGCAGTCAGTAACCTGACAATATAGCTTGCTTAAAAGATCATGCATAAGTTTTGAGTGATGTCCTTTTACCATTCATGTTGATATTAATAATTAAAAGAAGAGATAGTGATATGCATAGGGATGGTCAAATTTAATATACACTAATGAAAACTCAAACTAGATTTTAATAGATTTTAATGGAATCCAACTACCTCAACGTTATGGATCTCAATGCCCAACATACAGCCTCTCATGCCCTCTTTTAATACACGGTTAATTTGAGTTTTATTATAAGTATTTTAAAAAATGTTTTCTTTATAATTAATTATTTTAGTTACCCTTATATTTATATTAACGATTATTATAATTTTTTTTCATATTTTATATATAATATAATATAGTAATAATTAACTCTAATATATATTACACTATGATATTATTTTAAATTAGTTTTTACAAATTTTGAAGACTTATTTAATAATTAGAATATAGTTTAAACAAACTATAATTAATCATGATCTTAATAATAGTATTCATATAATACAAATTATATTATTATATATTATATTTTAATTAGATTATATTGTGTATTACATATTTTAAATTAAATTAATATATATCATTATCAAAGGTTTAATATCAATTTTTAATATGAAATGTGTTGAAATTTGTACAAGAAACAATCTCACCCTCTACAAATTAATAGATTTTTATTTAATAGTAAATGCTAAGTATTTTTATTACAATTTGAATGTGAAATTGAATGAAAATTATAAATATAATTTAGCATTGTATTGTTAGTATGCTTTTTAATAATTCTTCAACTAGAAATCAATAATTTATAAAAAAATGTGAAATATAAACCTATACAATTAAACACATTTTATATAGACTAATTATAAAATATAGAAATTAATATACAAAATATAAAGATAATTATTGTATAAAATATGTTATAAATATATATTATAAAGATAGAGGGAAGATAAATAGATAGCGTAAGGAGAGAGAGAGAGAGAGAGAGAGAGAGAGAGAGAGAGAGAGAGAGAGAGAGAGAGAGAGAGAGAGAGAGAGAGAGAGGACCTNGAGAGAGAGAGAGAGAGAGAGAGAGAGAGAGAGAGAGAGAGAGAGAGAGAGATGACCTTTCAATAACTCTATGGTGTTCCCATTGCACACTGAGGTGTGATTGCTAGTCTTACTCATCTTATGAAATAATGTGAGAAGCTTCCTTTTGGCCATAAGAATCTACGAAACTTAAAACACTGGAAAGCGTAAATTATAAATAATGACATGACCATAGCTATAATGTAGCAAAGGATGGACATTTTAAAATATTCGCTCAAGTTTAAGAAACTAAAGATATGGGTGGGATGTAGCTATGTTACATAAAGCAAAAGCTATGATTGGGGGAAAGTCACTTGGTGCATCTCTATTCATCATATTTAATGCTGATTTTTCAAAGAGATATATAACTCAACTCAAGTTTTATTTGTACATAAATGATTTGACATATATATTTTGGTTTTGGAGAGGAGAAGTTGTGTCTTTAATATCCTCTTATTGGCCCATCGATAGCAAGTCAGAATCAGATTAAATTAAAATTTGTTGGGAATGGAATTTTGAGAAACTAGATACTTTTTTAAGTTATATGCCACCATTCCTCCTTATTCATGTGTTCTCTCATATTGAAATATATGAGAGGAACTACATGCTCCCTTGACAAGCTAATAGAAATTAAACAGATTTATTTATTTTATTGCATTTTATTAAAATTTGAGGAAGTTTCTTTAGTACATAAAAGGAAATAATTTAGGACACTTTTTTTTCAATGGTTATCCAATATAGTTTAATCACTAGTTAATGTGTGAGTTTTGGAATCATTATTTAAATAATCTTGGCATGTTAAAATTTATAATCAACTATAATTTAAGGGAAAATATTAATAAAAATTAATTTTAAAGTGTGAATGAATAATTTTAGGTGTCTAGAGCAGTATCATGTACAAAATGTGCATTATTAGATCCTAATCATTTAGAAGGGAAATACTTTTAACACTTGGAGAGATGGAGGTGTTTCTGAGAAGCTAAAAGAGGGCCTAACAACTATAACAAAAAGTGCACAACCTAGGGGACAACCCTGCCATATAGACCTAAAAAGGATAATGCCTTGGGACCAGCAACCATTAAATTCCACTTTAGCATTTGCGTACATGCTTAACTCCATCATTTAGAATAATTTGAAATTGAGAGGGAAAACCCAAGCATTCCATCATTAACCAGATGAATCCCCACTTAATTCTTTCATATATATTTTCGTACTCTATCAAAAGCATACATGCTTCTTATCGTGATCTGATTGCCCAATGTAGGGCTTCCCAACATGTGAGAAAGTTCTCAAGTATATACCTTCCTTTAAAAAATCATGTTTATGTAGGGCTAATAATATTAGACAAGAGATTTTACAATCTTTTGGAAAGGATCTTAGCCCAAATCTTGTAAGAGGCATTTAGAAGGGTAATGGGTCTCTAATTTTTAATGAGTGCTTTATCCTTTCTTTGAGGATCAATTTAAGGAATTACCTTTGTGAAAACCTGATATATAGCTCCTCTTCAATCCATTCAATGTTGCATCTGTAGAATTCAATAGGAAGCCCATCAGGTCCTGGGGTCTTGTCACTACCCAAGGCTCTAATGACTAATATAATTTATTCCCTGGAACTATCTTTGTCAATTTCTTATGCCTCCTCCCCATCTTTCTTTGGTATAATGCTTTTTATCTTACTTTTGATTGC
Source organism: Thuja plicata (assembly GCA_018584345.1). Lineage (NCBI taxonomy): Eukaryota > Viridiplantae > Streptophyta > Pinopsida > Cupressales > Cupressaceae > Thuja > Thuja plicata. The sequence continues at coordinate 1,619,775 of MU225010.1, read as the reverse complement.
CTCCATATATATTCCCCCTTCATCTAAGGAGAAGATTTGTAAGTAAAGGCCTGTAGAATATCCTCATGGTCAGTGAGATTAGATTCAACATATGAAGTCATATCTATAGATTCCTTCTTTTGCTTGCTTCTTGGAATCTGAAAGAAGAATTTGGATCCTTTGTCTCCATGGAAGATCCAATTGGCCTTAGCTCTTACCTTGGACCCTTGAATCTTGACATTTTGGATCCTTCTTAGGGAGTCTCTAGCCAAAGAAACAACTTCAATAGCATGTTGATCCTGAGGGTGGTTTTGAACCCTATCTTCACTAGTTAATAAATGATTATGAAGCTCTAATTCCTCTACCTTAGCATCTTTGGCTAGCTTTTCACCAACATTTTGAAAGAGAGCCCTCCAACTTACTATATTTTGGTTTCATTTCTCAATGAAACTATTATGTAGACATGACCATGTGTTGAATTGATTAGTTAGTCTAATGGCTTCTATAATAGCTTCATCCTCTAGCACTGTAATGTTAAGAAAAAATGAATCCTTCTTAAAATTTCCTCTAACTGTGCATGAATCAGTGAAAACCTCTGTTATAACCAGATGATGACTAGAGAGGGTTAAGGGATCACCCTAACCATTGCTTCCCCCTCAATCCTCCTAAATATGAATCTTGATTTATAAGCATAAAATATGTCCAACATGTTGTAGATCCTCTTTCCAATCTTTTGGTAATTACACCAAATAAACCAAATGCCATGGTTATCCCCTTTACCACTTGCTAAAGGGTCAACAATGTTTAATTTGTTGAGTATCTTCTTCCAAAATAAATGTTCAACCCCTCCCATTCAAACATGTTCCCTCCTTTCTTATCTTGGGAACATTCAATCATGTTGAAATTCTCACCAACAATCCAAGGTATGCTCTCTAAGGTACACATCCATTTCCAAAATTGAATTATTTCTCTATATTCATTAGGAGCATATAGAAAGAAGACCCCAAAGTCCTTAGCATTGTCATTGAGGATCACCTACACAAATCTGTTACATAGAGAGTGCTCCCATTTGACAACTGAATCTTTCCACTTACTTCCCACCAAGATAACAACACCTCATTTTCTTTTTCTATGTCTGGTCGTGAAGTATTTTTCATCCCTCTAGATGCATGTTAAGTTGATGTCTAGGTTGGTATGTGTGGTTTTCACTTCTTGCTACATTAATATGTCTATATTTTTGTTCATATTGAGGAACCTTTTGATCATATATTTCCTATTTGGGGATTCCAAGCCCCTTATATTACATGTAGCTATTTTAATGTGCACTATTTATGGGGTGTTGTCCATTTGAGTTTTGAAACTCCTATAGCACTTGGACAGTGGGTTCTTACTATCTATGTGATCTTTCTTGTTGGTGGAATTGAGAGGTCTCCCTCTCTTACTCTTGTTCTTAAAGGCGAAAGATTGATCATCCCCCAAAGATGGGTTGCCTCCTTTCTTTTCTTTGAGATCTTTTTTGGATCTACCATTCTTTTTATGTTTTTGAGATTCAATGGCACTAGGGTAAAAGCACAATTAAGTGTCACCTTTTAGGATAACTCGACTGACTCGGCCCAGTTAGACTCTAGTCAGACTCGGCCGAGTCTAACATGACCGAGTCCACGTAAGCACTACGTGGCTCCAAATGGCACCTACGTGGCCCAATAGACTCCTGAGTGATCCAATGTGAGGGCTGGTAGGACTCAACTAAGTATGAAAACAGTGGGTTATACTTTTTCGGAGGAAGAAATTCCTCCTAAAATTTGCAAAGCAGGAGAATTGAGAAAGTACTTTTGATATATAAAGTAGGGACTTTCGATAGAAATTATTTCTATCGAAAGTCCTTGAATATGGAGATTTCATTCTATTACTTTCGATAGAAATTAGTTTCGATCAAAACTAATTAGTTTTGATCGAAACTTCTTTCTATCGAAAGTAGTTTCTATCGAAACCCTCTGATTAGAGGCCATTTGCAGAGGCTAACAAAAATCTACAGTTTTCATGGCTTTGGGGCTCAAGCGCGGGGCTCAAATGGAAGAATAGGGAGACGTCCTTTTTCATCACACAAGCACTCTGAACGAGATTTCTAACGAATATAGATTTGACAATTTTTGAATAAATTAGGTATATGTTTTTTGACGTGCATCGAATGTAGGTTTTTTATCCAATATAAACCTCCAAGTTTGACATTCAATGAAAAATAGTAGAAAAGAGAATTTGTTTGGAAAAATAAGAGTGCTCTCTAGCTTTGAGTCTACATTCTATCAAAAAAAAAACTTTGAATTTCAATAAATACACAACAAGTTATAAGCTATGCAGTCAAGGTATGTCAAAATTATGGTTTACTGTACTTCAAACGTTCATAAAATATGCAATATTCATGATAATGTAATCAAAAAAATTGCATGCCCTCTGTATGGATGTTACAAAACCAAATTTGAAAGAAGCACATTGATATCTATTTTAGAAAAAAAAATTATGCTCTATGAAGTCAATGTAACTTTTTGAAAATGACGTTTTCAGCATCAAAGCAGTTTTAGTGGGAGGAAAAAAACCCATTCAAATCAATTCAAAACAAAAGAAAAATATATATTTAGAAACTAGACAAAAAATCCTAAAATACTCTAGTTTACTTCATCTTCTAATTTCAAACCGTTTAATGATAATTTGCATCCGAATCTGAAAGTCTTTTTCAAAATGTAGACTTCAATGTCTGTTTAGGCAAAAAAGTGTAACCCACTATTGCGGGATCACCCAGTGGTGGTTGTCACATGGATTTACCATCGGTTGACATAACCAACATAGAGAAACCAGATTGGGAGTCTTCTGAGTCATAAGCCATTTTAATATTATCAAGAAAATCATCTTCCTCTTTGTCAAAACCAATATCAATGGCATCTAGTAGACGAACTGGAGAATCCTCTTTAGTTGTATCTCCTACCCTACCACTACCACTAAAAGTAGAGGATCCTTTCTTAAGGAGGCATCCCCCAAGGAATGGAGGAGTAGGTTTGGAGTGTACACCCTCAAGAGAAGGTTTGGGCTTGAAAAATAGATCATTCTCAATAGCACAAGCAAAGGAGGAGGGATCATCATCCATGGGGGTAGAGATCTTCCTGATCCTATCAAGAGCATGATGTTGGGCATCTTGGTGCATGGGAGGGGGATGACCAAGAAAAGAGGTAGAAAGGGGATTGAGTGGGGGATTAGTAGTCACAAGGGAGCCCTTCAATTCCTTTTTGAGATCATCCAAATTATCGAAAAGAGTTGAATTTTGGCCTCCCATCACGAGGATGGGTGTTTATTGTTTAGAATGACTAAATGTGCTAAATTATTCACATGTGGCTCCAAATAGGGATAATCTTTTGGGTGCTCATTATTTATATTTCTCAAGTTGTGTTTATGAAGATCCTTATTATTGTCGAGGGTAGGGAAGTTTCTGCTTGTGTGACCTTCTTTATGGCCCAAAAATGACATTAAGCCCTCTAAGTATCTGAATAGGGAAACATAATACCTCTGTACTCATGTCTATTTGCAGCAATCTGAAATGTCAATCCTAGGATTGATAGCCATTAAAACCCTTTCATCCAAGTGAGGGAGGAGGGTGTTCAAATCTTCCATTCAAATCAGCCTAACTATTATTTCTAGGGCTCTTGGGAAGAATTTCCAAAGGAACAGGGGCACATTTTTTATGGTTAACCATCTGGGGCTTGATAAAGCCAGAATCTCATCTTTATTATCATTGCCCAACCAAGAGATGGCTCTGAAAACATAGGACCCAATGTTCCAATACAACTTATTGATTACTTCCTTCTAACTACTGGGATTTTGAAAGAATGTGAGAAACAAGCTCTTTTGAAACATTCTATAGTATAAATACTGAAAGGCATATCTTTAAGACAAAACATTTTGTAGCCAATCATTCATGTACATCCTAGCTGGAACTGTAACTACATCATGAGCCGCTAGGAAGACCACAACATCATTTAATCTAGTATTTTCTTAAGAAATTTCCTTAGACATTTGTTGATTACGTATGACAACTAATTTAATGGAAGAAGGACCCTTACCTCCTCTCCCTTCATCACCGACCGTTGAGGCTCTCTCAGATCCTTCAATAGAGAAGCAAGCACCCACGAGGATCGTATGTGCAACCATCACAACTTCTTTGAATGACTTCTTCTCGCCACCACTAACTGAGGCACTATCCAGGGCCACAGAAAACACATGCAATGTTGAAGGATGTGGTTTATGAAGCACAACACTCTTTATCAAGGAATCCCTAGAAGCATCTGTTGAGGGTTCATAAGACACAATACGAGCAGAAGTCGAGCCTGGGGTAGAAGTACCCATTGTAGTGAATTAAATACAGAGTAAAGAGATGCCAGAGGGAGAACGATCTCCCACGAGGGAAGGCCTCCTCAAAAAAATTTGCTCGCTTGACTTCGTTGCAGAGCCGATACAAGTGAATGTCCCCTTTAAAATTAATTTTTATTAATAATAAAAAATTATTATTCATAATAATTTTTTTATTATTTTTAATAACTAATAATTACTAATTATTTCCTCTCATATCATATATTAATAGATTTATAAAAGAGTTAAAATTTAAAAACAATTTTTTTTTAGTAATATTAATTATTAAAATTTTAAAAATACTCAAAATCACAAAGAAGAAAACACAACTTGATAAATGTTTGTCCTTCGTGGACATGATGGAACAATAAATTTCAAAATGAAAATTGAAATAGATTAAGTGAATGGTTTTAATACGATTTGCATAAAAAATTGTGTTTGACCAAAGCCGAAGGGTTTTTTGTTTTGGGGAAATTAATACGTAAATCAATTTTCGAATGCACATAATTTGAGTAAACTTTCAATAGTTTTTGACGAGTCGTCCAAAGATTAAATAGAACTTCATAAATGTAAATTTATTATATCTAATAATAATTTCATTCCCTCCATTAAAATGATGAAAAGGTTAATAATAGTTTCCTATTTTAAAACATTTAATAACATAAATAGATCATTATATGCTCTCGCAGCGCTATTTTTACTCATTCGAGCATTAATTTAAAGTCAACGGTTTCAATGAATCTAAAAAACTATCAAAGCTTTCACACTGTATTAAGGTTTTCTAATTGTGCAAAGTGAAAGGTTTTGGTATGATTTGCATAAAAAATGTCGTTTCACCAAACGGGGAGGGATACTATTTCGGAACAAAATCGCAATCACACTGATTGATCATGTGATTTGCGAATTGATTAAATTAAATTTCGTTTATTGATAGAAATGTTAATTTACTATATTAACAATGAGCAGAAAATGATCGAAAATTTAAATTTATTATATGGAATAATTATTTCCTCTCACAGTTTAAAATGATTAAATATTCAATAGTTTTTCTATTTTAACATATGTTCACTACTATCGACGGCATAATCATTTGTGTGCAAAACCTCGTGTCCCAAACCCAAAAACATTTAAATATATATGTCGGTTTTAGCATAATTTTGCAATGGTGATTTTCTCATTCCACATAATATTTTAAATTTGAAAACACGTGAAATTGTTTAATTCAGTTACTAACAATGTTTTATTAAAACATTATTCTAATCTGACCATCTTTGAAACAGTGTGTGAGAAGCTATGTTAAATAAAGCGAAAGCTATGACTGGGGAAAAGTCACCTGGTGCAGCTCTATTCATCATATTTAATGCTGATTTTTCAGAAACATATAAAACTCAACTCAAACTAGTACGTAAATGATTGGATGCCTAATTGACATATGGATTTTGGTGGTAAAGAGGAGAAGTTGTGTGAGAGAATTACGAGGTTTTTTTTGTTTTTTTTGTTTTGTTTTGTCTCAACTCTCCTCTCCTCTTATTGGCCCATCGACAGCCGTTGTGTCTATGGAGTCATGAATTTGTATCTTGGTAAACAAAATATGTTGTTAACACAATATGTTAACAACATGTGTGTTAATCTATTGTATTTGTTTGCAAATTACTAACACACGTTAACCCAATAGACTAACACATATGTTGTTAACATATTGTGTTTACTAAGGTAGAAATTTGTGGCTATATAGACAGAGCCATCGAGAGCAACCAACAATCACATTAAGTCAAAATTTGTTGGGGTCTTGAAATCTGTGTGAGGAACTGCAGGCTCCCTCCACATGCCAATTAAAATTGGACAAATTATTTGCTTTTTTTTTTTTTTTTGCAATTAATTAAAATTTTAAAGGTCGAACTAAAAGTTACTTAGATAGTCTTGTCGTATTCAAATTTACATATTGATTCCATTTTATCATTTTTGTTTTACGTTTATTTTGAGAAAAAAGGAAAGGAAAGGTCCTTTTATAGTCCACTCTACCAGCCATATGTTTTTGGGTCTACATATGGTGACAACAATATGGGACTACCCCGTATTCCTTGCAGGAGGCATCCATTATGCTACAAATGAAGTGTATTTGAACTTGTGACCTCCCTTTGAAGAGTACAAGTTCTCCACCACTAGGCTAACTCAGGCGTAAAATAACTTGAAAGTGTAAATTAACTCGTGTTTTACATCTTTTGACTGATTCAAAAGATTATAAAATAATATTCAAAATAAGAGATAAGTTGTAGAGAGATATTATGTGTTTAATAAGATAATGTTCAAAATAAAAGTTCATTGAAAGATCGTATTTGAACATTGAAGGATCATACAATTCAGACAATATTAGTGTCATGACTGAATGTTGTGTATCTTAGTTTTCAGGAGATTTTGTAAAAATTTTCACTTTGTTTGACTTAATCAGACTTTAATTGATTATTAGACTAGTTTGACATTTTATCATTATGTTTTATGGACATTGTTCTATGGATTCATTTCAAGTTATGATTATTATGTATTATGTTAATGAATCGTTGAATGTTAAATGAATTGTTATTATAAAAAATATAATTAATTGCGGATTTATGATTTATATACTAATATACTAATGATTAATTTGAGTGTTATGAGTGGTTGACAGATGTAAAGAAGACAAGGTAGTCGAGCTCTAGTACCATACAATTTACCAGAAGTTGGTTTGATAGGATATCACACACAATTAAATTGGTGTTTGTGCCCGAAATTAATGTATTGTAGAATATGTGCTTATGTATATAGAACAACTATAAATATTTATTATATTATTCTTTTACTGTTTTTTATAAAAATGAATAATTATGAAGATATTAGATTTTTTAGATTTTATTATTCCTTAATAAAAATAATATTCCCTTCATTATGATAAAAAAAAATTAAAATAAATAATAAATTTATTAAACAAATTATACTTTATTGTGTGCTTATACAATTGCCTTTATTGCCTAAGAAAGAGTTTTTGAGCAAATAGTTAAGAGTGTGTGGAAAAATCAATAAAAGAATATAGCGGAGTCATAAATGATTGTAGGAAGATAACAATGTGGAGTTAAGAAGTAAAATTTGGAACAAGGACCCGTTTGGGGGCTGGAATTAGACTAGAATTGGTATTATCTAATTCTGGATAATGCCAAATTCCATGTTTGGGTCCATGAATAAAAATCGGATTCGAATTAAGAAATTCCCATTTTGCCCCAAAATGGGCATATCAATCTTCCACCTAAATAGGTGGAATTGGAATTTCAATTCCAATTCCAATTTTTACAAAAGCAAATTTAACATCTCGTCAGATCTGTGACATGATAGATGTGTAAATGTGTGTATATATACACAAATGTGTGTATATATGTGTATGTGTATATGTGTATACATGTATGTACACACACACATATATGTGTGTGTGTGTGTATACACATGCATATATTTATACATATATGTGTATATATACACACATTTTTATACACATATGTGTATATATACATATGTATATACACACATGTGTGTATATACACACATGTGTATATACACACATGTGTGTATATACATATCTGTGTATACCCACATGTATATATACATCTATGTATATAGATGTGTATATACACATACATGTATATATACACATGTGTATATATGTGTGTGTATATGTACATATACATACATGAATATGTACTACATGTATATATACATACATGTATATGTACACACACACATGTATATATACATGTGTGTATATATACACATGTATATAGACATGTGTGTATGTATATATACACACATATGTGTGTGTGTATATGTATATATGTGTATATGTGTATATATATAAATATCTAGATATATACAAATGTGTGTGTGTGTAAACACATGTATGTGTGTATATATACATACATACACATTGTATTCAAAAAATTAAGAAATAAATAATTAAAACTATTTATTCGTTTTCTCAGTCATCTTTCGGGTGAACCAAACGGGTCCAGCCGATATTTTGAAAATCATTTCTAGGATATGTATCTTCCAGAATTGTAGCATCTTCCAGAATTGACCATATCCAACATTTGGTATTCCAGCACCCAAACGGGCCCTAAGTGAAATGAATGCACTACGCACATGGGTTATGCTATGCACAAATTTAAAGTAATTAAAAATGCCACATCTCTCATGGTTCTACAAATATTATGGGAAGTCAGTCAGTCAGAAGAGGAGTTTTCTTTTCTTATTTAGGGGGGATTCATAAGTCACAGAAAGAAAAAAAATAAAAATAAAAGAGAGAACGATATCAATAAAAGTAGTCTTTATGCGAAAAGAATGCATCCCACCGTGTAAGCAAGAAGTGCCCCTAAGTTCAAAGTGAGATTGCATCGCTGGGGTTTACAAACATAAAATGTCATAGAAGACATCCAAGGCTCATGAGACAACTCATCTACGCTATCATCAACTATTTCCAAGTAGAGTCTACTAATTTATGTTTGCTCTCTTTTTAAATATGGATAAAATAAAAATGACACTTGGAATCCAATACGAATTATTGTTTAAAGTTCACTGTTAATACTAGTAGTGCGAAAATGTTCCATTCTACTAGTAGTACTTGTTGGGATGTGAAGCCCAACGATCATATGACCATTCCATTTTTCTCATCTCTTTGCATTTGAAGGGCTCTCTATAAATGACTGTGGATAGTCATGTATTACATCATTGGATTGTATCATTATATGGTTGATTAGATTAATATAACTAGTCATTCCCTGCTTCAAGTGTGAATGTAGGCAAATTGCCAAACCATGATAAAATCGTGTCTATTGTGTTTTGTCTTCTTTTTATTGTGTTTACATTTCATTTCAATTCTTGTTTAATATTTATAAATGGTATCAAAGCCAATTTGGCTATAGCAGAGATGGAGGAAGAATATGATGATGTTGATTTTGTTATTGAAGAATTTCTTGAAAATTTGGATTTGGATGAAGAGGAGGATGTTGAAGCAAGTAAGGATGAAGCTGAGGCCAAGACTCGGGAGGATTATCAAAATGAAAAATTTGTGAGGTTGAAGGAAGATAATTTCGTACTCACAGACCAATTGATTTATATGAACCATAAGTTGGAGGTTTTGTGTCTTATAATGAATGTTGAAAAAGACAACTTTAAGAAAGAGTGGGATTTTTTAAAATAGAATATGTTTCATAAAGAGGAAGATGATGGGAAGGGCCATCAAATATTGACAAAGAACCCTTTCTTTGAAAAGATATATGTCTCGTTGTCAGATAAGTTTCCTCTTGGTAGAAAGAAGCCACAAGAGGATTCAAGGTGCCTAGCGAATGGAGATATTAGGAGCTTAGGGATTGCAGAGGTCAAGGAGACCAGAGAGAGCCCTTCAATCAAGGTTGTGCAAGATCTAGAAGCTTCTAGCATGTCTAAGAATAGGGTCTTTGATGATTTATTGTTGCAGATTGTAGAAGTAGAGGCAGAGTTGAATGCATTGACTACATTCTCCTCTCCCACGCCTTTGAAACTAGGAGTTGGGTGTCATTGTGGTCTGAATGACAGGCATTTTAGTGGGCAGGCGTCGAGGTTTTATAGGAAGTGGTTACCTGATACCTTGGTTGAGGAGCTACGCGGGCTTCCTGATGAAGGGAAATGGAACTATAGTGAGCGGGAATGGGTGAAGGCTGATGAAGAAAGTGCATCGTAGGAAAATAAGGAGTTTGAGGTTGAATCATTATATCAGTAGAAAATGTATGCCAAAGACCAACATATCGTGCCCAAATAAGTCACTGGTCTAGATTACACTGACCAAGTCATTGTATATCAGTGTTATGTTAATATGGCCATGGGGTAAAAGTACAAACCTGTGTCACACTTTTATAAAGGAAAAGGACCACAACATGCAAATTGTTCAACTTTAACGACATAAAAAGTGAAATTTGTATCTAGAATTTGAGGATGATGTAAACTGATGAAATGTGTAAAAATGGATGAAGTTTATACCTATAATTTATTTTATTTTTTTTGAACAAGAATTGACATAGTTTTGTAATTTTTGAAGTCCATTTTTCAATTGCTATAAACTGCTAAAAATCAAGGGTCTAGTTCCCACCAAACAAGTATATGCCAATAATCTATTTTTCATCTGATTTCAAAATATGTCATAGATAAAACGTATAGATAGTGCAGAAAAGAAGCAATATTGATTTTCAATGTATATTTTCTCCGTTATAGCTACTCAAAGCTGATCTTATTTGAAATTGGCAGTTTTCATCTCCCACCAAATTTCCCCTATCAAATCTACACCATTCAGGAAAAAAATTACATATTCTTGAAGCAGACTCTCTCCTCTAGTGTTAAATATAAATTTTAAATATTTTTGATATGATTTACAATTTTTTTTATTTATTTGAAGCAATATGCTCTCAAATGTTAAAATACCTACTTGTATTTTGAAATTATAATATATTAGATCTAATTAAAACAGCATAAACTTTACATGACAATAATCTTGACTCTGAGCTCTAAAAAAGAGTATTTTTAATATTTTTTAAAATATCATTAAAAAGAGTAGGGGTTATTGAAACATTGATTTTCTGAAATAGTTTTACTTCTTTGGTAATTGGTACAAAATATGCATTTAATAAAGTTTTCAAATTGGAAAAGTTTAACCACTTATCTAGCTTAGCTCGAATGAATCTAGCTAGACCATATATTTGATGAAAATTAATTTTTGTTTAGAAATATTCAAATTTAAGCTAATAAGTGGTCCTAAAACGTGACACAACTTTATTCTTTTACCCCTGACATTGAAGAAAGTCCTCAATTATCTGCTGTTAATTCAAAACTGCCAACATATCACAACAACGATATTGGCTTGAAAGGCTTGGTCACTAGTGTGGATGGTTTGGTAACTAGCATGGATGGAAGAGGCTTCTCTCAAGTGCTTGAAAATAACAGTGGCTTTAATTCACAACGTAATACTCTACCTAATACGCAACTCCGAACTGCACATTGTGGAAACAAAATACAGTTCTATGGTTATTTGGGTTGCTCAAGCGACAGTCATAGTTTTGGGTAGGGAGGTAGCAAATAGTATATCCAAATATTGCCCCATGTTCAATATTTGAAGAATGCAATACCCAGGCACAAACATCTCCATAAACCTTTATCGCAGTATGGACAAATGGACAGAGACTTGTGTAGAGAACAAAACGGTGGAAATGAATTGCCACGGGTTAAAGATAAATTTAGAAATATGAGAGATTTTCATACAGGTGAAATGTCAAACAAATTTCTCTTATAGACCTCTGCGCAGGCAAGTGATGGGCCACTGTCATCCTCTCAACCATATGATATTCGTTTGGGTAGTCACCAATCAACTGCATTAGAAGGGTGGAAATGCAGGAAATAGAAGAGAATAACAGTCACCACGCCCATTCAGAATATTTTGGTAATAATTTTATAAAGAATGTTAATCAAATTCGGGCTAAGTCTGGCAACTTGGACAATGGTGTTTTTAGGCAAGAACTTAATAGAGCACCCATGGTGGAAACATGGTATTCACAGTACCAACAATCTCAAGAACCAACGCCTCAAGGGTACAAGAAATACCACCAAGGACAAGAAAATGATCAAGGTTATGAGCAGTACCAGGGTCATAACCACTACCCGCACCATGCAGAAACAACTCGAGTTACACCGGGGTCTAAATAAGAAATTTGTGGATTTCTCATGTGAACAACATCTATTATTTCCTGTAATTGGTACAAATCGTAAGATTTTGATTTGTTCGTAGGGTCCAGAGAATGGTGTTTGTCTCCACTACAAAGCCTTCCCAGAAGTTGAGAAATAGTTGGGCCATGGTGTATCATATGAATTTGAGTACAGGGTACTTGATGCCAAAGGGAAGGGGAATTGCAGGTCTGAGAACAACACTGCTTCCGGCAGGTGAGTTCATTAACAAGGGTTCAAATTTTGATCAAAACATGGATTGGCATGTTGATGGTGGGAGGTATCGTTTAGAGCTAAACTGATGGTTAAGGCCTAGAGGATAGTTTGTGTGGTTTTCTATTCATGTCTATCAAAACAAGGATGAATATGTTGATATCTAGAAAGCTATGACAACATCTATATGTTTGGATCTCCTCACCAAAAAGAGTGGTGGATTCAATGATGTGGATGTTGTTGTATTGGGAATGACCAAGAGAATTGGGTTTCTAGATGCAATTCTATTGATAGAGAGGTGGGGAGTGGAAGCGTATCTATTTTTAGAAAGTTGTGTTCTTGGTCATGACGAATTAGTGCCTAGTAAAGACATGAGAACAATTAGAGGAGAAGATATTTTTGACTCTGATCTGACTTGGAGAAGGCTCATTTAGAGTGTGCTGGAACAAAATCTAGCAACGTTGAGGTCTTCTCAAGGTTTCATTCTCTAAAATTCAGAATAGGAAGCAAGGGATGCCACAATGTATGGCTGTGTCGGTTGAACTTCACGGGGGAGATTGTTGGGATGTGAAGCCCAATGGTCACATGAACTTTTAGTTTATCTTGTCTCTTCACATTTGAAGAGCTCTCTATAAATGATTATGTTTAGTCATGTATTGAATCATTGGATTGTGTCATTGTATGGTTTATTAGATTAATATAAGTGATTCGCTGCTTCATGTGTGGATGTAGGCAAATTGCCAAAACACAATAAAAGCGTATCTATTGTGTTTTTTCTTCTTTGTATTGTATTTACATTTTATTTCTCTTCTTTTTTAATATTTCTACTACTTGGATGGCATTAAACATATCGTTGGTTGCAAATTTCCCCCCTCATACCATGAAACATCAATACTTGAGAAAATTGAAGTACATTTCACAAGGCAAATTCTGTTGTCTCTTTTGACTTGTATATCTACCTTCCATAAAAGCCAGCGCTAGAAGTGAATTTACGAAAGAGAGGACTAAACTTTCAAATAAAATAATGTGATTACTTATCGCTATCAAATTAGTCTTTTTTGTTAAACCATCTTATATCTCCTACATGATTTTGATTTCTATTTCTCTTTAAATAAAATTTTAAAGATTTTCTTTAGCAATTCTCATGTTTTTTTATGCCAGTAAACAATTAGTTTTGAGCTTGTCAATTTCACAATTTTTGCTTCTTATAAATTCAAATGATGTACTTAAAATTGAAGTATGAGCTAAGGCTCGATCTCTTTATTTTATTCGTAGATGACTTAGAACTACGATGGATATAATATTACCATTTTTTTTGGGAGCCCACACGGCTTACCTAAGCTGTCACTTATGCCTTTGTTTTTATCAGTGCAATTTCATCTTCTTTATTCTTGATGGATGTCCAAACCACGTATCTACCAGAGTTTTGCGATTGTCTTTTGCAAATCCGTTTTCCTTTTTAATTCTTTGCTAGATTTTAATGTTGTTAAAGCAATACTTTACTATGTTTACATTCTTGCATACCGTTCTGATAGTTTGTGTATAGTTACCAATGCCTTTAGTTTAGGTATCCATGTATTGCAAATATATGTTGAGTTGAAGCCCAACAGACACTTTATTTTCCCTCCCATTGTGTCTCTTTGGATTCCATGTATTTGAAGAGCTTATTTCAAAGTTGTTGTAACCTTGAATTGTATTATATTTAAATATAATAGAAATCCTCTGCTCAATCTGGACATAGCCCATTGGTGAACTATGATAGAATACTGTGTTTTTCTTCTGTACATTTGTTCATTTGTTTTTATGAAATTCTATGTTTCATTTAATTCTTTAATATTTTACAATTGATATCAGAGCTTAGGAGGAGATGATTGGAAATCAATGAAGATTTCTCAAAACAATGGAGGATACAAGAGTACATAAATTTTCTGGACAAAATTTTAGTCTATGGAAAGTGCATATGTAATCCCTACTGATAAAGCACGATCTTTCACTCGTGCTTGAGGGGAAAACAAAGAAAACTCAAAAGATGAAAGATGAAGATTGGGAAACACTTAACGACAAGGCAAAGGCAACTATTTTTCTCTCGCTATTAGACAATGTTCTAAATAATATTGTAAATGAAACTACAACAAAAGCAATTTGGGACAAACTTAAAACCTTGTATGCAATGGCCTCGGCAGCGAACAAAGTTTTCATGATGAAGAAGTTATACAAACTCAAGATGAAGGAGGGTACAATTATGTCAAATCATCTCTCTAAATTTAACACTCTTGTTAGCCAATAAAATTCAGTGGGGATGATGCAAGATGATGAGAACAAAGCCGTTCTCTTATTATCTTCACCCCCAAGTAGCTGGGATGGAGTCGTGACAGAAATCAGCACCTCAGTTGCAGGAAAGAATAAATTAGTTTTTGATGATGTTGGTGCAACTCTTCTCAACGAAGACATGAGAAGAAAATAACAAGAGCCATCATCCAATGATTATCTAACGTGTTTGCAAGTGATGTTTTTGGTGTGATATAAGACACTTGAGGGTTTTCATTTATGGAAATAAATCTAATATGATGATCGATTGAAGTTAAGTATAGTTTTGGAGATACAGTTCTAAAAATGACTAAGTACCAAAACAAAAGTACAGAGTATAACAGTATTTTTTTGGACAGAGAAGATCATATATGATATTTGATGACTTGTGAGCTTAGAGGAAGACACTTTGGGATATGTATGACCTTCAGTTAAGGTCACTTGTGTTTTTGTGTTGATCGCAAAGAGTTTGAAGACATGCAAAGATAGTGGAATAGTGAAACAGAGCAGTTGAATAGTCATGATGTTTGAGGGAGTATAAGATAGAATCCAAACATGCTAATTTGGATTGTTATTGTGAATTACCTATAATTTGGTAGTACAAGATCACCGACATTGTATTTACTTTTTGTATAAGTATTTATTCTATTTTGTATTGTATTTGAGAGTCAACTAAATAATGTAACACACACACACACACATATGAAGAACATTTTGTAAAGAAAAGATGAGGAAAGGAATATTAGAGATGATTGATGAAAGATGTGATATCAGAGGTTGACATATATTATTGAGAGCTACAATTGGAACTATCTAAGCATTGGAGATGCTTGTTTTTTTCATAACTGAGAAGACTTTGTAACATACGTATTGGTTGTAAGAGCTATAAGATCAGTGTACCCCTAATAGGGTGTTGTATACCTTTAACATGGTTGATATTCCTTTAGTAAGGAAATTTACTATGTAATACTCAGCTCCTAACATAGACATTATACTTGAGTGCATGCTTGTGGTTACCATCCCCACTAGAGTTTTCCCTTGGCCAAGGATTCTTTGACAACAAATAATGGTGTAATGAGTTGTGTGTTATTTCCTTATGTTCTTTTCATTTCAGCACTCTTATGGTTTATTTAGAATTGGTTTAAATTTAATTTAAAGTGTTGTAATAGTGATTCACTCCCCTCTTAGTATTACTCAATCCTAACAATTGGTATTAGAGTTGTTGGCCATTGACAAGAAAGTTTAACAGCTTAAGGGAGATCAAGATGGATTCTATAAGTTTGGAAGACAACTTTGAAGCAGCACTTGAAGGCCTTGACAAAGAAAAAGCAAAGAATGGTGACTTGAGATTCAAATTGAGAAGAGCTAAGGGATTCATTAAGAAACTAAAAGATCAGCCTGAACTTTCTAAAAGTCAGAGACATGTTCTTAAGGTTTAGATAAAAGTGGATTCAGATAATGATAATTCAAATTAGATAAAACAAGTTGATCAATAGAATGATACTTTAAATCTTAATCATGAAATGATGACTAAAGAAATTTGAAAAGAAAAGGATGCTAATAACAAAAATGAAGAAGCCTTGAAGGATGTTAATATTCTGATGGGACAAATGAAGACTGAACTTGATCACTACAAGAACAAGTATCTGGAATTGGAGAAATATAATCAGATCATTAAAGGTGAACTTGTTGAGACAAAGAAACATATTGAGAGATTTCATATGAGTAGTGACTTGATCGATGAAAAGAGAGAAAGATAGAAACTTAAAGGAGACATGACTAGTGTCAGCTTAAATGAAGTTGAATGTTCAAAGAATCATGAAGAAAAATCTAATGCGAAGACTGATGGAGAAAAACCTATTCTTGAAGAACCTAAAGAACAGATCAGACCTTTCAGAGGTAGATTTTTTGGATGTAACAAGATTGGACACATGAAGAGGGATTGCAGAGGTAAAGCCCCTTTAAAACCTTTTTCTGGTTATTACTTTAATTATATGCATATGGGCACAAGAAAGCAGAATGCAGGAAAACTAATCAATCTAGATACAAAAAAGATAACATCAGGAAAGAGTCAGTATATAAAACCACATCTTAAAAATGTAATAACCTTGGGCACATCGCAAGGTATTGTAAGTTGTAGGTAAATCCAAAAAGATCACCTCCTATATGCTACAAATGTACCAATCTAGAGCATATAGAAAAGTTTTGTAGGTACAATAGAGCATAAAGTATACAAAGAAACAAGTTGAAACCCTAACACATTCTAAATGGGATAGGAGAGCAATGACAGTGAATGACATTTTCTAGTAGGATGTAAGACTTGTTGCAATGACACTTGGATATAAGATTTACTACAAATGTAACAATCTAGGGCATATAGAGAATTTTTGTAGGTACAATAGAGAAGACAATAGGTGAACCTACAATAGTGGGTTACACTTTTTCGGAGGAAGAAATTCCTACTAAAACTCGTAAAGAAGGGAGATTTAGAAAGTACTTTTGATAGAAAGCAGGGAATTTTGATAGAAAGTACTTTCTATCAAAAGTCCTTGAATATGGAAATTTTACTCAATTAATTTTGATAGAAAATAGTTTCGATCGAAACTAATTAGTTTCTATCAAAACCCTCTAATTAGAGGCCATTTGCAGAGGCTAACAAAAATCTATAGTTTTCATGGCTTTAGTGCTCAAGTGTGGGGCTCAAATGGAAGAATAGGGAGACTTCCTTTTGCATCACACAATTACTCTGAACGATCTTTCTAATGAATATAGATTTGACAATTTTTGAATTAATTAGATCTATGTTATTTGGCGTGCATCGAATGTAGCTTTTTTGTCAAATATAAACCTCCAAGTTTGACGTTCAATGAAAATAGTAGAAAAGAGAAAAAAATTTAAAAAAATAACAGTTCCCTCCGGTTTCAAGTTTACTTTCTATCAATTTTTTTTTTTTGAATTTCGATAAATACATAATAAGTTATAAGCTATGCAGTCAAGGTATGCCAAAATTATGGTTTACTCTACTTCAAACGTTCATAAAATATGCAATAATCATGATAATGTCATCAAACCAATTGTATGCCCTCTGTATGGATGTTAAAAAACCAAATTTGAAACAAGTGCATTGATATATATTTTAGAAAAAAAAATTATGCTCTATGAATTCAATGTAACTTTTTGAAAATGACGTTTTCAGCAACATATCAGTTTTAGTGGGAGAAAAAAAAACATTCAAATCAATTCAAAAAAAATAAAAAATATATTTAGAATCTAGACAAAAAATTCTAAAAGACTCTAGTTTACTTCATCTTCCAATTTTAAACGGTTTAACGACAATAGTCATCTGAATCTGAAAGTTTTTTTCAAAATGTAGACTTCAATGTCCATTTAGGCAAAAAAGTGTAACCCACTATTGTGGGATCACCCCAATAGAAGAGTACCACCTCCTATGAATACAAATAAGAATGACGGTGATAGTGGTAAGAGCCTTGCATATTACAAAAGTGAATTTGACATTTGTTTCAAGAAAGTAGAAGATAACAACAGTGGTAAGCTATGAAAAATTAAAGAGTCTAATGAGATATTGGTTCAGGAAGAGACAATAGATGCTACTGAATCTTCGCCTGATGCTAACACTACTACATCGACCTAAATGGCCGAACTTGGCCTTAGGGGGAGCATTATATGAAGACACCATATTATATCCAGCCCCTGATTATGAGGAGTAAGATCATGTGAGCTTGGTTATAGTTTATGCAGACATTATGGAACCTATTTCTATGATTGTAACATCTGAAGATTCATATTTTGTGATCGTGAGATTTGTGATTGACTAGATAGTGTGCGAAGTTGAGTTTATTGGGTAAATTCCATTTTATCTCTTAGCAATCAATAAAAGAAATCTAAGTTACTTATTTCTTCACCATTTGAAGAGAAGTGACGAAGGAGAGTAGAGTTTAGAGAGTATCAGACTACCAAGCGTGTTTAACATATTTAGACTATCTACTCAAGTAGAAGTTATGGATGCGCCATTGATTTATGATGTTATGGATAGACCTAGATATAAATTCAAGAAACATCCCTTTAAGTATTGTGAATATGACCCTGAAGGAGTCTTTTCCCAAAAACCATATGGTGTCTTGTACATAGAAGATATTAGGGCATATATATATTGCAAATATGAGACTTTAGGAGATGATGATATTGCTACCAAAATGTGAGACATGATAAGTGATGATGGTAAAATGAAGGATGAATTCAAACACCTAGACAACCAGAGCATTATGAAAATGATAGACTTGTTGAAATGACACTTGCATATAAGCTTTACTACAGCAGTAGACCTAATTTAGTCTCAGCATGAGTCATTATAATGGCTTATAGAATGGTAAATGAAAACACAACATTCAATCTATGCGAGGTTCTGGCACAACAATTTTTAGAGAATGTGAAGGTAATCAAGAAGGATAAATATAAGGCTTTTAGATTTGCCTCACTTCTAGTGCACATGTATATCCATATTGAGCATGAGTTTCGTGGAATGCACCCTAGAGCATGGAAAGACAATATACCCACTGGTATTCAGATATCACAGAGTTACAGAAGACAAAACAACACATGGGTTGATGGAGAACTATTTGCGATGACCAAAATTCTACAGAGGAAAATGAAAGAAAGACTCACAATTCTTGAAAAAGTTGGTTGATAGATACAAGGATACAATATGTTTCATGGGTGAAACTGATTGTGTATGTTTTGAGGCAGTTGTACCAAGGAAGAAATGGTGTTACTCTATGGGCTATGAAGTCAGTTCAGAAGTTTTAATCATGTAAGTTGAACATATTTTGGCATCTAAAGTTGATACATCTAAGGAGAGATGGGGCAAATATGAAGAGAAATCAGCTAAAGTTAGAGAAGAAAAGACTAGAGGTGTAAGGAAGAGAAGAGTAGAAAATATAATTGATGAATGTGCAACTACGGTAGGAATAACCAAAGAGAAAATGAGAGAAGTAAGGAAGAAGATAGCAGAGAGATATTCTAGGTTGGAAAGCACTGCTACTACAACCCTTCTACCTCCAAACATTGAGCAGGTAGTTAGTCCACTTTCCACTATAATTGATGTAACTACACCCTCACCACCATAGAAGACATCACAGGAAGAGATAACAAATCTTGTACCTTAGAGAAATACAAGGTCCACTAAACTGTACTCACCTCATTAGAAGCAGAGGATAGAAGAAGAAGATAAGAAAGTTGAAAAAGAGAGGACAACTGTAAGACAACTATGGAAGCCAGATATAAAGATGCTAGAGAAAGGAGCTATTGAGCAAGGGAAGCTTGTTTCATTTTCTAAATACTATGATAGGTATGAGGCATCTAACAAACAAGTGATTGAAGACATAGTGATTAATCATTTACTTGTTTTCAAGAAGAATCTATTAGAGATAGAGGGTAGTATACCTGAGCAATTTTATGGTAAACTGGAGATTAGAAAACAACTTGCACATATAGAAGATGAGGCAATTAGGATTCAATCTATTAAGAATATGTTGCCAGTAGTTTATGTATGAGAGAGAGAGAGAGAGAGAGAGAGAGAGAGAGAGAGAGACCCTTGTTGAGAACTAAAGAAAGATTAGTGAAAATTATGGGAAGAAAATATGATGAAGTCATAGAGGAGTCTCAAAAGGCATTAGATCAGATACTTATGAGAAATATTCCTAAGAAAAATTCACCTCCTGAAGCTACTATGCCTACACCTATAGCAATTGGAGAGAACTCTAAGTCAATTTCGGCAAATGCTGAGAAGAGCAAAGTAAGTACTGAAAAGCAACCATCTTTCTTTGTTACTAGTATGCATGTGTCCCTTGACACTTCACTTGATGAAAAAGACTCATTTGAAGGAAATATTGATAATAAAATTGTAGATGAAGTGGAGAAATAGAAAAAGGAAGAGTAGAAAGTAGAATCAGAACACATAGATGAGATAGATATGGCGAAAATAGAAGAGGATAGAGTTTAAGTAAAGCATGCAATTGACACATCCACTATTCTATTGTTGGAAAGAAAGGACAAGTCTATAAGCACGTATGGTGATAGTATGGATGAGGATGAACTGATGATACTATCCTTCATTGCATTCACAAAGGAAAACAAAAAATTTGAGCAAAAAGGAGACAAAAAAGCTAAGGTAATTACTCGAGTAGTTGATACTATGAATAAACTACTTCTAGTCCCTATTGTTTTTCAAGGAAAAGATGATGCAAAGAATATGAAAATGGTACTAGATGATTTTGATAGTCACTATGAGTCCTTAGGGAAGATCAATAAAGAGAAGGAAATGAAAATTTACCTAGAGAAGAAGATGATTGAAGTATTCTAGTCTATATCATGGGACTTGGGAATTCTGAGATCAGCTACATCAAAGGCCAAAAGTTGTATCACACATGGAAGGATGTTATGCAATTATTGTATGAACCCTATCAGAGACATTCATAATATTGAAAACATTATTGCGAAGGACAAGGCTACTCTAAATAGCATGATGGACAGTTGTGAGACCTCCTCACAATCTGTAATGGAGATGGACAAAGAGGTATCGAAGATTGTTGAAAAGTTGAATGTCTTGGATATAGAGAAAGGGATATTAATGAAAAGATCTGGTTTGTTGAAGAGTCTAATCACTCCTAAGCTATCAATTCTTGAAGTTCATCTATCTGATATGGAGAAGACTGTAGATTCATCAACAAATTATATTCCCACTGAGTTAAAAGAAGAAAATACTTAATCCTATTCATTGAATGGAATAATACATGTTAGTCAGTTGTTGATAGAGTCATGGAATGCAGAAGTGAAGATCTTGGAAAATTCCTTTCAAGATGTTCTAAAACTAGTGAGAAAGCACTAAATTCTACATTTTAAAAAAAAATTTGGATACACCTTTGCCATTGTTGTCAAAGGGGGAGAAGAGAAGAAAAATGAGAAAATAAGAGAAAAATAGAACAATTTGTATTTGGACACTTAGCCATTTTTTCACTAAGTGTTTCCATCAATGCCAAAGCGAGAGATTGTTGGAAAGTGATTTTTTTGGAGTGTTATGTGACACTTGAGGGTTGTGATTTATGAAAAAACATTTGATATAATGATCGCTTGGAGTTAAGTATAATTTTGGAGATACAGTCTCAAAATTGACTAAGTATACAAACAAAAGTACAAAGTATAAAAATATTGTTTTTTAAGAGAAGATCATATATGATAGTTGATTAATTGTGATCTTAGAGGAAGAAATTTTTGGATATGTATGACCTTCAGTTATGTTTTCTTGTTTTTTGGTGATGATCATAGAGAGTTAGAGTGTTTTGAAGACATGCGATGATAGTGGAACAATGAAACAAAACAGTTGAATAGTCGCGATGATTGAGGGAGAATGAGATAGAATTCAAATGTGCTAATTTAGATTATTGTTGTGATTTTCCTATACTATGGTAGTACAAGATCACTTACATTGTTTTTACTTTTTGTATAAGTATTTATTCTATTTTGTATTGTATTTTAGATCTCACTAAATGATGTAACACACACACACATATATATTTGTGTGTGTGTGTGTGTGTGTGTGTGTGTTACATCATTGAATTGGCTCTAAAATACAATACAAAATAGAATAAATACTTATACAAAAAATAAAAATAATGTTGGTGATCTTGTACTACCAAAGTATAGGTAAATCACAACAATAATTCAAATTAGCACATTTGGATTCTATCTCATGCTCCCTCAATCATCACGACTGCTCAACTGATTTTTTTCATTGTTCCACTATCATCTCATGTCTTCAAAACACTCTAACTCTCTACGATCATCACAAAAACACAAGCAAACTTAACGAAAGGTCATACCTATCCTAAATTTTCTTCCTTTAAGCTCGCAATTCATCAACTATCATATATGATCTTCTCTATCTAAAATAATATTGTTATACTCTATACTTTTGTTTCTATACTTAGTCAATTTTGAGACTATATCTCCAAAATTGTACTTAACTCCAAGCGATGATTATATATATATATATATATGTATATAT
>MU225010.1:1567772-1596916 GCA_018584345.1 Thuja plicata | reverse complement strand
ATGCGAGATCTGAGGTTGACAGATATTGTTGAGAGCTACAACTAGAACTATCTAAGAATTGGAGATGCTTGTTTTTGTTCAATACTAAGAACACTTTGTAATAGAAGTATTGGTTGTAAGAGTTGTAAGCTCAGTGTACCCCTAACAGGGTGTTGTATACCTTTAATAGGGTTGATATTCCTTTAACAAGGAAATTTACTATGTAATATTCAGCTCCTAATAGGAATAGGTCTCCTAACAGGGACATTATACTTTAGTGCATGCATTTGGGTACCATCCCCACCGGGGGTTTCCCTTGGATGGGGTTTCCTCGACAACAAATAATGGTGTAATGAGTTGTGTATTATTTTCTTATGTTCTTTTCATTTCAGGAATCTTATGGTTTCTTTGGAATTAGTTTATGTTTAATTTAAAGTGTTGTAATATTGATTCACCCCCCAGTATTACTTAAGGGTAAAATTACAAACCTATGTCACACTTCTATAAAGGAAAAGGACCACAACATGCAAGCTGTTCAACTTTAACGACATAAAAAGTGGCAGTTGTATTTCAAATTTGAGGATGATGTAAACTGACGAAATGTGTAAAAATGGATGAAGTTTATGACTATAATTTTTTAAATTTTTGCTGAACAAGAATTGACATAGTTTTTAAATTTTTGAAGTCCAATTTTCAATTGCTGAAAACTACTGAAAATTTGGGGTCTAGTTCCCACCAAACAAGTATATGCAAATAATATATTTTTCCTTTGATTTAAAAATATGTTATACATAAAATGTATAGCTAGTCCAAAAAAGAAGAAAGATTGGTTTTCAATGTATATTTTCTTCGTTATAACTGCTCCAAGTTGAACTTATCTGAAATCGACAATTTTCATCTCCCACAAAATTAAACCTATCAAATCTACACCATTCAGAAAAAAATTTACATATTCTTGAAGAGGAATCTCTCCTCTAGTGTTAAATATAAATTTTAAATTTTTTTGATATGATTTACTATTTTCTATTTATTTGAAGCAACATTGTCTTGAATGTTAAAATGCCTACTTCTTGTATTTTGAAATTATAATATATTAGATCTAATCAAAATACTATAAAATTTATATGACAGTAATCCTGACTCTGAGCTCTACAAAATGGTATTTTTTATATTTTTTAAAAATATAATTAAAAAGAGTAGGGGTTATTGAAAAATCAATTTTCTGAAATAATTTTATTTCTTTGGTAATTGGTATAAAACATGCATTTAATCGATATTTCCAATTGGAAAAGTTTAACCACTTATCTAGCTTAGCTAGAATGAATCTAGCTAGACCATATATTTTCTGAAAATTAGTTTTTATTTAGAAATACTCAAATTTAGCTGTGCTGATAAGTGGTCTTGAAACATGACACAACTTTGTGCTTTTACCCTTAATCCTAACAAAATTCATGAAAAATAGTAAGGATTTAATCATTCGTGGTCTTATATCTCCTCAAGCCAACATCCACAACCAATTTTCAAACCATTATGATCGTTGGGGCGGTTAGAGAAAATTTTCACAAAAATATCAAAAGTTGCTAACCAACTTTTTGCAAGATTGGAACATTTTTGCAACTTTTTTATGTCCTAACTATCTAGAACCCCTAAATACTTATTATGAGTGCATTTTCACTCCAAATCACCTAAGACACCTAAAAAATTAAAATCTATAAAAATCTTTCCCTTTGACCAAGTTTGATCACAAGGCTTATAAGTGCACCTTGGGCCAAATAGTCTTACATTTTGGGATTTATTACATCAAAAGGGATCCAATGATCCTGAAGGCATCTTAATCATTTTAAACACATCTTTTAAATCTTATGAGGGGTTCTCATGCACCATACTTCCCTGGCTTTGAAACTTAAAGTTCATACTTGAGAGTAACTCCTCCAATGTGGTACCATACTTGGCTATGGTTTGTTCATCCATCCATGTAGCATCTAGATCTAGTATGAATTTTGATTTGACTAGATAGTTCTTATAGGTGTTCCTCCTAGTTTATTTTACAACCTTGTTGTCCAAGATATTCTCCAATTGCATTTTTTGTCTTGGAGGGAGATCCTTACACAATTCAACATTTTCATCTTCATCATCTTGCAAAGAAACATCAAAACCCGCACCACCCTTGAAAGCAGTGAGATTAGATACATTTAAAATTGGAGAAACAGAAATAGTAGGAGGGAGGGAAATTTCATAAGTATTCTCTCCAAATTTGTGGATGATTTGGAAATGACCTATCTTCCTCATTTTCAACTTGGTGTGTTTCCCTCTAGGTAGCCTCCCCTTCTTAACATATGCCCATACTTGGTCTCCCAGTTTGAAAGTGACATGTCTCCTCTTCTTATCTGTTTGAACCTTATAATTCTATGTGTTAGATTTCAATTTAGCTTTTACTTTCTCATGTACTTGTGTGATCAGATCTACTAGTTCTTCCCCTTGTGCACTTACCTTGAATTCATTTGGTAGATCCCTTAATGCCATGACTTCTCTAGGATGTAATCCATAATTGATCTGAAAAGTTGTTTTTCTAGTGCTCTTGTTGATGGTATCATTGTATACATACTATTCTTGAGAGAGAATATAATCACATGCTTGACCATATTGTTTTGTCAGACATATTTGAAGATTTCCTAGGGATATATTGAAAACTTCAGTCTGCCCATCTGTTTGAGGATGGTATGTGGAGATGAATGAGAGATTTGTTTAAGGATTTTTCCAAAAGGTCATCCAAAAGTTACCTTTGAATTTCACATCTATATCTGAGACAATTGAGAGAGGAAAACCATTGATTATGACCACTTATTTGAAGCAAAGGTGAGCAATCTAGGATGCATCATTGGTTGACTTGCAGGGAACAAAATGGGTCATCTTGCTAGAGCGATCCACTATGACAAACACATTGTCAAATCCCTATTTTGTTCTAGGAAGTCCCATAAAAAAATCCATACTAACACTTTCCCATGGTTTGGTTGGGATTGGTAGGGGCTAATAGAGTCCTTGGTTTGTGCTTACTCTCTTATCCCTCTGAAAAATGGAACAAGATTCCACAAGCCTCCTTATGTTAGTTTGCATTTTAGGCTAGTAGTAGTGCCTCCTAACCAATTCAGGTGTCTTGTCTATTCCAAAATGACTACTTGAAGTACCACCATATTTTTCTTTAAATAAATTTCCCCTCATTGAACATTTTCAAATGTATAGTTGTCCTCCTTTGAACAAAAGACCAGTCTTAATAAGATAATCAAAATAAAAAGTATGATATGCATCAGAAATTGTAGTACAAACCTCATAGATTTCCCAAAACTATGGATATTTTTTGTACAATTCCTTAAGAGAATCAATTCCTATGCTTTGAACTTGTATCTATTAGATCAAATTTAATCTCCTACTAAGAGCATCTACCACTTTGTTTGCTTGTCCCTTTATGTGTTTAATGGTGAATGTGTACGCTTGTAACTGTTCCACCCACTTCATGTACCTACAACATAGTTTATCCTATCAATTTAGGGAACTTAATGCATGGTTATCAGTGAAGAAAATGAACTCCTTCAGAAAGAGGTAGTTTCACCACTTTTTAAATTCTTGGACCAATGCATAGAGATCTAGGTAATAGGTGTTATACCTCTTCTTAGCTTCATTGAGATTATTTGAAAAATGAAGGAAAAAGATCTACCCTCTTGGATAAGCACTGCCCCAATGGATAGATTACTTGCATCAGTCTCCATAGCAAAGAGTTTATTGATATTAGGAAGTGTGAGAATAGTAAATTATGCTACCCTATTCTTGTGATACTCAAATGCTTCATCTTCCCTAGTATTCCATTCAAAATTTACCTTATTACTTCCCTTGATGGTGTCCAACAATGGTGCAAAGATGTGACTGAAATTCTTAATGAATTTACTATAGAGGGTTTCTAAGACATGAAAGCTTTTGAATTCTCCTGATGTTCTTTGGTTGGCCAACTTAGGATTGCATCCACCTTTTCTGGATGCATATTTATTTTCCCTTTTGAAATGACGAAACCAAGGTATGCCAGATCCTCCTGTATAAAAACACACTTCTTCAAATTTATCATTAATTGATGTTCATGAAGCCTTTTTAGGACTTGGTTAAGATGATCCAAATGCTTTTCTTTGATCTACTGAAAACAATTATATCATCCAAGTATACAACAATTATTTTTCCAATGAAATCATGGAGTACTTCATTCATCAATCTCATGAATGTACTAAGTGCATTACTAAGACCAAATGAGATTAAAAGCTATTTATACGATCCTTGAATGGTTTTGAAATTTTTCTTCCACTCATCTCCTGGTCTTATCATGATTTGGTGATAGCCTGACTTAAGGTCTATCTTGGAAAAGAAACATGCACCCCCTAACTGATCTAATAGGTCTTCAATTCTTGGAATTGGGAATCTATACCTGATTGTAATCTTGTTGATAGTCTGGAATTAGTTAAAACCCTCCACTTTCCATCATTCTTGGGTGCTAGCACACTAGGTACTACACATGGGGTTACACTCTTTTGTATTAGCCCTTTGTTTAACAACTCCTACACTTGCATTGAAATCTCTTCATTCTAATCATGGGTTAGTTTATATGTTGCTTTATTGGATAGAGATGCCCTAGGTGTCAAATAAATGTGATGACATATTTCTCTTAAGAGGGGAGGGCATTGGTTAAGTCTCTTGCAACAACACCTTTGTATCTCTCCAACAATTCATCTACCTCCTTGGGTAACTTCACACTCTTTTCTTTTTCCATTTTCTCTTTGGGTTTCAACACTAGAGCATAACCTACCTTGGCTTATTTGTTAGCTTCAACCATCTCTTTTTCTTCTGCCGATATAATCATTGGTCCCTCTTGTTTATCATAGTCAGGATCCATTATTGGTTTCATAGTGTAGCTATTTCCATTCTTATTGATAGTATACGTGTTTTTCATCCCATCATGTTGGGCTTTAAGGTCACATTTCCAAGGGCTTCCTAAAAATATATGACATGCATCCATCTCTACAATGTCACACAATATTCTATCTTTGTATTCCCCTATGCAAAAATCTACCCATGCCTGCTCATCAACTAGTTTTTTTTTCCTTTTGTAAGCCAAGACACTTTATAGGGGTAATAATGAGGGATCCTATTTAGATTCAACTTTTCAACTATTTGTTTAGACACTATATTTTCTATGGAACCTGAATTAACAATAAGTTTTCAAACCTCACCATGGCTCTTCCAGCTTGTTCTGAAAATGGTCTACCTTTATGGTGGTTCTTGAGTTGCAGGGACCTTCAATAAAGTCTTCATCATAAAACATACTCCTTCTAGATCCAACTCCTTGGATGGTGATTTTGACACTTTGAGAATCATCTTGAATCAATTGTGTCCTTCTGTCTCCTTGTTTGTTTGACACTGTCCTCTCCAAAAATCTGTGGACAGGATGAACCACTTGATTATAATTGTAACATATCAAGGGACCTCTATTTATTCCTCCAAATATATATATATATATATAGTTTGACCTCCTACCTCTAAAATTTCCTCTGAAACTACTCTCTCCCTGAGAGCCTCCTTGACTAGATTCTGCATGGGATTTGAAATTTTGTCCTCTTCCATTAGACATTGCTCTACCTCTACCATTTCTTCCTCCCCCTGAGTTATTCTTCTCTTGTATTCTCTTCATCTTCTCTTCAAGATTCATTTCCAATTGATAGCATCTATGTAATGTATCAAGGTTCAAAAGGTTCAATTCATCTTGAATGTTTATCCTTAGTACATTTAGGTAACTGGCCACCTTCTCACTTTCAGTATCCATTGTATTGGATTTCAAATTGATATTTTGAAACTATTTAGTATAAGTGCATACATCCATCTCCTTTTGTCTTAGATTGTGTCTCCTCTAATGAAGTTGAACTTCATAGTCTTCTGGGATATAGGTTTCCTTTACCTTAGCTGTCATTCTGCTCTATTTAGAGATCATAATATTTCCTTCCTTCACCCTTTCTCCTTGGATGAAGTCCCACCATGTCAATGGTGCTCCCTTCAACTTGGAATTTTCCACTTTGACCCTATGATTATCAAGGATCTCCTCACATTCAAATAAACAATTCAAGGGCTCTAACCACTTCATTACCATATCAAGATCCATATTTCCAATGAAGATGGGTAAAATCTAGTTTACTATCCATGGTCCTTCTCTCTACAAGCTTCAAGGAATTTAGAAGCTATCTATGCTCTGCAGGAATCTACTCTTCTTCCTGTCTATGCAATGTATCCTCTTCCCATTCTTCATCTCTTTATGATAATTGTTCATTCCTTCCATCAACCTTTTCCTTCAACTTCTCTACTTCTTCTTTCATGCATTTATTCTACTCTACTTATTGTTGCATATTTTTGGCAAGTTCTACATTTATTAGTTTAGGAGGAATTTTTTTGGCCTCTTCTCCTAACTCATTTGATGAAATATACATTAATCCTTCCCTTAAGGATTCTCCAAATATTTGATACCACTTGATGCAAAGTGGAGCCAAGTAGTCTTGAATCAATCCTAATCACACACACTTATCAATCCTTGTATCCCTCAAGCCACAATTGGCTAACTCTTGGATCCCTCTATCTAAAGACCCTTTAGGATAGTCATCTTATTCTTCTTTAAGGTTCTTCAACTCCCTTATTCATATTAGAATGTCTTTCCCACAATCCAAGCACACTAGACAAGTCTCTTCATATTTCAAATCAAAACTTCTCACAAGGACTTCCCCATTCTCATGAAAAATTGCACAATACATTCATGCCTCATGATAAAGAGTATGTTAGGGTTTCACTCACCATATGTATGCAAGTTACGACCATTGGAAAACATCCACAAAGTCCTATTGATCACAAGTATCAAATTGTCTTCTTAGGCCTAGTAGGAGGATCTTGGCTAGTAGCCCTAAGAATGAGGTTTTCCACCTTAAATTTTATAACTTCCAAAGGATCACTTTTAAAGCCCATACTTTAGATTACTTTTTTTTTATATATATAGAAAACTTTACAGAATTGACTTATAACTCAAACTTTCTATTTCCTGAACACCTACATAGTTTAGAGACCTAAAATGACTGATTAGGCCTGATTATTGAAGCATTGTTTCTCTCTCTCTCTCTCTCTCTCTCTCTCTCTCTCTCTCTCTCTCTCTCTCTCTCTCTCTCTCTCATCACCTAAAATTGGTCTGGTCTAATCTAAGGCCTAAATCTGAAATAAATTACCCTAGGTCCTAATCAGGACACCTAAAATTTGTCTGGTCTAATCTAAGGCCCAAATCTAACATAAATTATTCTAGGGCCTAATCAGGACATTGAATTAGGTTTTAATCTTAATTGTATAACGTATCAAATTGATTTGATTACATAATTCATCAACAATAAAAAATACAATGACCTAACATCAAAGAGCTAATTAATTTATTAATTAATCCTAGCCTTGTAAATTAAATAAAAATAAAAAATCCCATGGCTAGAGTATTGATTATATTGAATTAATTAAATACCTCATTTATATTTTCTCAAAGTGGTATCAAAGTCAACTCATCAACTAATGACCTTCCATCACATAGATCACTCAAGGTTAAATGTCAACCATCCCTCATGGATGAATCACAACCATTGAATTCATATTCAAGTTTGAATTCCAACTTTAGCTCCAATGAAAAATCTATAAAAGAATCTCTTCTTGGCTCATTTTCATATAGAGTTCATTCAAGTAAAAAAGTAATGTTAGCATGATTCTATAAAATTTATCATAATTGAGTTCATTTTCATAGAAATTATGATTAATTCATGCATTTATGAGTATACTTGAGCTTATTTTTAGACGCATTTAGATATTTTTACTCTAATATTACATCATAAGATTGTCAATTCAACATGAATTAGTGCTAATCTAAGAGCATTTTGTGTAATTCATTTAAATCTTCTTATGTAGGAATCAATAAGATTAGTTTAGCAGATTAATTACTTAAATTGGATTAAATTTTATACTAATCTACTAATGCAATTTCTTATTGAGTGTTGTGTGGAGTTATTTGTAGGTATACAATAAAACACATGACAAAAAAACCTGGAAACACACTTGAAACATCACAAATCTTACAAACTATTGATTGTCATCCTGATGCATATTCTAAAAATGTCATTTCCTGTGCTCAAAATGTTTTCTCTAGTTCTAAAACATTTTCTTCGTTATTTTTTTCATCATGTGTCAAACATGGGTCATTTCTCTTTCATTAAGCTTCTCTTTCAAGTCCAAACATCATAGATATCTAACATCAAACCTTGATTTTTTGAGATCAATCCAATTGTTCTTTGCTTCAACAACCTATCACTAGTTTCAATTGGTCACATACACCTTTCTTGTTTAGTTTCAATCTAACCTTCATCAAGATATTCGATATCATCTAATCAACATCATCTTTCATCAACTTTGCCCAATTATTAAGCTAGTCTATCTAGTATTGAAACAATAGGTGATAGATTAATCATCATTTCAAATTAGAAATAATTCAATCTTACATGGTGTGGAAAAGAAGTGGTTGTTTTGAAAAAATTGATATTAGACATATTCCTCTAAGACAGATCGTACCAGGCTCATAACAAGATTAGAATCAAGAACCTTTCACTTCTAATCAAACTATCAATCCAGAATCTCATATCAATATCGCCAATATGGTAGGAACTGAGAATGAATGGGCCACTCATACTAACAATGATAATCATGATGAAAAAGAAGAGATAACTAATGAATATATTGAGAAAGTCCAACAAGATGCAAAATTTCAAAATATTATGGATAAAATATTAATGGCTAACAAAGCTAAATAATTCATGAATCTAGTATTGACATACAGGAATAAAGTTACCTCAAGAATTTGATCTTGAACAACTCAAAATGCATGAAGAGGAAAATCCTATGGCTACTATTTTCAAATAGATTGAAGCATTGAAAACTCAAATTCTTGACATAAAGAAGGAAAATGACACACTTTCAAAAAAATATTCACTAAACAAACTTTGTCTGATGCCTTTTGATTGCAATATTCATACACCACCATTTCTACCCAACATGGACATACCAAAATATGATAAGTATACAAAAATTATGGATCCTCAAGATCACATACATGAGTTTTATACTCTTAGTATGGAATTAATTCATGAATAGACGTACCTTATGAGGCTATTTTTTCATAGCTTAGATGGACAAGTGGAAGAATGGTTTTCTAAATTACCTCCTGGGAGTTAATCTTTTGAAGAGCTAATAGATTGATTCATGCAACAATATTCATATAATATCCAACATCATGTCACAATGATCGATCTATGCAACACCAAACAACATTTTGATGAACATTTCATCTTATTCTTGTAGTGATGGAGAAGGATGTTTGCAAGATATCCTTGCTTGATTCCTGAGGTAGAGAAGATGGAAACTTTTGTTAATAATAGTGTAACAAAGATAAACCACTATCTTCAACTTCAGTGTATTCCAACATTTGAGTAGGTGATCAAGATGGGGATAAAAATTCATGATACCTTGGTTAGAAAAGGAGAGATCAAGGTTTATAAAGATTTCAAAGGATCTTATACTAATGTGAATAAAATTTAAGATAAATCCAAGTATTTAAATAAGAATCATAATGTTGTAAATGAGGGGTTGGTGGATGCTCAGAACCTAAAGCCAAAGCAGCCATCATTTAATATTTATAGTACTACTTCACCAAAGGTTCCTAATACTACATCTAACTTGTGAATCAATCAAGAATCAACGCAGAAAAACCACCTTTCATAAATATTCATAAATGGATATGTACACCTCTCAGAGAGTCTCTTGAATCAACAT
Organism: Thuja plicata; assembly: GCA_018584345.1. NCBI lineage: Eukaryota > Viridiplantae > Streptophyta > Pinopsida > Cupressales > Cupressaceae > Thuja > Thuja plicata. The sequence goes on along the minus strand of MU225010.1, from coordinate 1,587,016 downwards.
TATACAAGCTTATCACTCACAAGGTTATTAATTTACTCGTGGCTAGATCATATGCACCACCAATCAAACCAAAATGGTAGAATGATGCTCATTATTGTGAATATAATCAGAATAAATGCCATAAGGCGAATGAGTGCATGAAGCTTTAACATTTGTTACAAGACTTGACCAATAATGAAGTAATCACAGTAGATATATATAAGATGAACAAGGACCATACGATATTGAAAACACCATTACCCATTTATGAGAAAGGAGAATCATCCAACACCAAAGGAAATCAATTCAATTATAATTATTCTCATGATAAAAGTATCAACACGTTGGAAGCTTCAGATAAACATATTAATGTGATAATATTTAAATACAAGCAACAAGCTGAATCTACCAGCGCAGTTACAAGAGGTCAAGCTAAAGTGACACTGAAAGGGGATTCTTCAAAATTAACAACATCATCAAAGCCTACATCAACCAGACAAGCCTCATCATATTCATCATCTAATTATAGTTTGGTTGATTAATTGCAAAGAAATCCTGCATAAATATCTATTCTCGAACTACTCAAAATTTTGGTGTCATGCAAAGAGATTTTGGAAAAGGTTTTGGTTGAAACAAATATTCCAAACAATATAGATGTAGATAAATTTCAAGCCATGGTTGGACATTTGCCTGCACCACACTACTTATCGTTCTTAGAATAAGATGATAATATTCTAAGTCACCTTCATAATATGCCTTTACATATAGAAGTGTTGATCCATAAACACATAGTGAAATGAGTATTGATAGACGTAGGAGAAGGCTTAAATATATGTACTCTAAGTTTTGTCAAAGCATTGGGATTATCAGATCAAGATATAGATCCTAAAAGGAGAATAACTATCAAGGAATACAATGATGAGGAAAAATCATCTAAGGGTTTAGTAATGTTGCTAATCAGATTTTGGCCCATGGAGATGAATGTAGTATCCCAAGTATTAGATCTGAATCTATCATATAAATTTATCTTAGGAAGACTTTGGATACATGAGATGTAGGAAGTACTTTCAAATTTCCATCAATTCTTGAAATTTTCCTATAACAGAGAACATATCACAATGCTGACAAACACAAGCTATTTCCAATCCTGCAACAATGTTCGCCAATCGAATGAAAGAATGATCCCACATAAAAGAGAAGCGACAACAAAACAAAAACCAAAAAGTTTGACATCATCCATTCTCAGAGAATTTGAAAAGAAGATAAGATTGAAGGATAATGGGATTGGTGAATATATGGTAGACCAACTACTTTTAATAAAAACACTATCTCTTTCACAAAGATCACAAGGAAAACCCTCATTGTCTACAATATCAGAAAATCCTAAAGCACAAACCATCTATAACGAAACCTTTGTAAGAGGTAAATGATTAGCAAAGGAAAATGAGGACAATGATGTACACAAGTGGCTATATCAGGAAAAAGATGAATCCCATTAAGAGTTTAAACATGTTCAGATTTCAACTCAAGAATATGGACGTGGACTCTAAATTATGCAAGAAATGGTATATCAAGGAAAAGGACCCCTAAAAAAAATAAAGGTCTTGTCGAGCCAATTCTTACAAAATTCAGAGTTCCCAAAGATAAAACAAGCTTAGGATAAAAAGAGGAAGAAAAGATCCCACTTATTCAAGATGGGCCATTTTTTTATGACGAGAATAAATAATCTCAGGAAGAAACTAAAATTATCCCTCTCTCATATGAACAATTGGTACATGTACAAGAATAAAATTCCAATTATCAAGGAGAACTATACATTCCTCAATCTTTGAGAAATAAAGAAGGCACAAATTTAATGCAATTATCATCTCAAGGGAAAGGAAAACAAATACGTGAAGAGTTTGATACTAATGAGGAAGAATCCATAATGAAACCAAATGTTCAAGCACTTAAGGATAACCAAAATGATTCTCAGGAAAATGAATCTGATGAAGTAAAAAATGAACATGAAAAAAATAATCCTAATTGGGGGAAACTGGTGAATGACTCATGTCCTATATTGGAAACATTATGTTGAGACAGATTCCAATGAATATGAATGAGACTCATTTTCTGATGTAACAATGGACATTGAAATAGATGTAATACAAAAATATGTAATCTGATTTGAAGAGGGAGAAATATCAAGTGTAAGACCATTTGTATTTGGTTCACACAATATTTACGATGACTCAAATGAGAATAGTGAGATTATTTTTGATCTAAACAATCTCCAGAAAAGTGTTGTTATAGATCTCATCAATACACTCAAAATCTATGAACATAATTCAATCATGGCTTTTTGAGATAATTGAAACTAATCCTAATGATAACTTGCAACTATTCCACCATGAACTCGTTGAATTGACCTTGTATGAAATAGTGGATATACCTATGTTTCCTGATGACCATGCTATATCTTGTTAACTTAATGTGGTAGAACTCTTAACTTATTTCAATAGTGAATGAAACGTATAGTCGACAAGGAAAAATATCAAATTTTCTAGTCACAAAAAAAAAGATAAAAGAAATAAAAAATATAAGGGTGAAAACCATTCTATGGCAGTCTTAGATCCGAAAAAAGTAAAAATAAAGGATGTATCCAATAGTTAAAACATCACTGAGGCGCTAAAGGACAGAAAAGTTAATATTCTTCCAAAACACTCTCAAGAACGATCATTGGTACTTATAGAACCTACTCAACCAATAAATATTGGTACAAAATAAAAACCACAAATCATACACATATCTCAGTCTTTATCTGCAAAGGAGAAACAAGAATTCATGCAATTTTTCAAAGAAAAGAAGATAAATTTTGTGTGGTCTTATTCAGACATTCCAGGACTAGATCTTGATCTAATCATGTATCCGATGTAGAGTGGTGTGATATCCTACTGGCCCATACCCTGATCAATATGGAGATGCCTTCAACGACCAAGTGAGATGCAACTTCCCACTTCAAACCTTCATCTAAGGATTCACTTTCTAGACCATTCCCATGCATTTAGAACCTCCAACTTTTCCAATCTTAAAGAAAAGCTTCCACCTATGTTATATCACCTTAAAAAATCATAACATGGCCTATGCACAATGTTCATCTAGCCGTCCAAGTACGGTCAAGAGACTTTTTATGCAACTCACTCCAAGAGCCAAATCTCCTTGTAGCACTATTCAACCACTAATCTTCCCTTAACTCAATATCTTCCCAAACAAGTAGGGAAAACCTTGAGATTTTTAGACACCCTTTAAAATTCTACAAAACATATCCCAAACTCAAGGTATGTTACTTTGGATGAACAACTAGATCCACTACCTTTGAAGCAACCAAATAGGCCTTAAATGCACCCATTTACAAAGAAAATTCTAAGAGATATTGATCCCTTGAATACTAACCATGATAAAATATTTTAAAATTATTAGAAACAAAAAATTATGATGTTTTTGGGTCACCGACATTCACCTATTCTTCTAGGAATCAAACCCTCACTTCTAGGGTCATTAGGCTAGGGTTTTCTCAAATGGACTCTTCCAAACTTCTCCAAATGCTCCAAATGGACCTAACACCTCCTTATGGACACAAAAAGCCAAGATGAAACATAAAATACCCCCATTCTTAAGATTATTTTTTCACATTAATGACTGGTGTCAAACTGTGCACCTTCAATCAACATGTAGCCTCCATTTGTGGTCTCTCCTCCACAACATCTTGCACATCCCTGCACACTCCTTCAATCTCACCTATACAAGGATATAATAAACATGTCTAGGTTCCTCCCACAAGACAAAGGGTTAAATAAGGTGGGGGAACCTATTGTTTCATGGAGACTTCAAAATACAAATGTTGCTTTCACAAAACACAACCCAGGAACAGTCAAGAATAACTTGGTTTCCCTACCTCAAATCTTCACAAAAAAATAATATAAATGAATGGAAATAATTATGAATAAATATAATATCATTATGATCCATTCTCCAATCAAAAATACATTTTTCAAAGAGTTTGAAGTTACAAACAAAGTGACTGTATTCCACGGCCTAAATATCAATTTGCAAGAAAATGTTATTTGTTTATTGTCTCAAAACCATTTACAATGATTCCTTCACATAAAACCTCCACATACTCTCATACTCTCATGGAACTCCATTAAATGGATTCCCAAACTCAAAATCCACTCTCTAACCAATTTCCAACTCCCTTCAACAGTCCCAAAACTGACTATTACACAAATGATAAGTTTGTAAAAGATGTGAAGTTGACAACTACCATTGTCAACTCGACCATTACATTATATATCTGCATTTTTATTAGTAAAACCAACTAGTAAAGGTCCTTTTAGGATTAATTCCTAATATCTAGACCTATACTAACCCTCAAACCCACTACTATCCCTTATTAGGCCAAATTTTGCCAATAAGGCAATATTACAACTTTTAGCATATTTAGTGCATTTACATATTTTGCACCTTGAGTGCATTTGACATGTTTTATTGGCTCAAATGGCCATATTAAAATCATATATTACCTTATAGGTCTTCAAAATTATCAATTATCCTTGGATAAATCAGGTGATCCCAAGGTTTCTCTACTAACCCTTATGCCAATTAATGGCTTTACATAACTTTTGTTCATGATCATATTACCAAATGACCACAACATTACAAAATATTTTTAAACATCATTAAATGAACATCCATGGTCTCATTAAAATGCAAATGAGATTTCATGGTCATGCCTCTATCTCCCTAGGATCAAATAGTGACCTTGGTGTCCCTTCAAGACCTTGGTTCTCCTGCACCAGTATCACTTGTCCATAGCTCTAGGAGTGAAGCCTGTCAAACTGAAACTAAGGAAAATGCATCCTCATGTCACACTCTTAATTAAAGAAGAACTGGAAAAACTATTGAAAGAAGGATTTATAAGATCCATTGCATATGCTGAGTGGATATCTAATATGTTCCAGTATCTAAACTAGACAAGTCCATCAAATATTGTAGAGACTTTGAAGATGTAAACAAAGCATGTCCCAAAGATGATTTTCCACTACCAAATATAGACATCATTGTGGATCTCACAACTAGATATGAGATGTTATCACTAATGGATGGTTTCTCAGGTTAAAATAAGATTAAAATTGCTCCAAAAGATCAAGACAAAATAGCTTTTACCTATCCTTAGGGTACTTTTTTTTGGAACATCGTGCCCTTCAGACTCAAGAATGTAGGGGAAACATATCAAAGTGTGATGAATGCAATCTTTCATGACATGATGCATATAAACATGGAGGATTATGTCGATGAAACCCTTGGAAAATATCACAACAGAAAAGAACATCTAAAGGATTTAGCTAAGATTTTGGACAGGGTCAAATATTTTAATCTCAGGTTAAACCCAAAGAAGTGTGCATTCGGGGTTACCTCAAAAAAGATCCTAGGATACATAGTATCTACTAAAGGAATTGAGGTATATCTAGAAAAGTTAAAAGAAATAATGGAAATTAAACCACCCAATAATATTATCTAAGTGCAATCATTACAAGGAAAGATACAATCAATTCAAAGACTCATTTCTCAATTGGCTGATAAAGAACAACTGTTTACCAAGGTTATGCATAAAGGAATCACCTACCCATGAGATTAAACATGTGATACATCATTTAATAAAATCAAATAGAACCTAGAAAATTTACAAATTCTAATGGTCCCAATCCCAAGAAATCCATTATTTTTATATGTATCAACAACTAACACCTAGAATTGGAAACACTCTTAGCACAACAAGATGAAAATGGAAAAGAATGAGAAATATATTACATCACTAAAACAATGGTACAATACAAACTTAACTATACACATATAGAAAATTTTTGTCTTATAGTTTTAATTTCATCACAAAAGTTAAGACACTACATACTGGAACATTTGATCAAGTTAGTAGCAAAAATTGATCCTTTAAAATATCTCCTCAACAAAGAAACATTAACAGGGAATTGGATAAATGGGTGATGATTCTCAATGAATTTGATATAGAATATGTGGAATGAAAAAATATCAAAGGAAAGGTTATCATAGACTATCTCGTTGAAGCACCATTACTAGGGAACAATCCTCTAATAGTGGAATTCCTGGATGCATCAATCTTAATGATCACAGAGCAGTCATGGAAAATGTATTTTCACAGTTCCTTTACACAATAGGGATTTGGAGTAGGTATAGTGTTAATTTCTCCATGAGGATACACAATACCTAAAGCATACAAAATTCTATTCCCGTGTACCAACAACATCACAAAATATGAGGCATTAGTCAATAGATTGAAAATTACATTAGAATGGAAGATCATTGAATTGCATATTTATGGTGATTCCTAGTTGATCATAAATCAAATCAATAATGATTATCAAACTACGAATGAAAATATTGTGCCATATAAAAATATGGTGGATGATTTTAAAAAGTAATTCATAGGCATAACATTTGAACAAATTCCTCATGAAAACTATCAAGTGGTGGATGCAATGGCCAATTTAACATCTTTGTGATAGCTGTTAGACAATCAAGCACATTATGAATTCCTGGTAGAAGAGTTACCTTATCCTTCCTATGACTGTCCTAACTCTTAACTAGCATGTCAAATTGTGAGTTGTGAGTCTCCTCATTATGCACAAATCCTTGATTACGTTAAGACTAATACTTTATCTGATGGTATATCCAAAAACCAAAAATGAAACCTTATTTGCCAAGCCTCCAAATATGTGATCATAGATCATGATTTGTATCAAAGAGATTTTGAAAGTACTTTACTAAGATGCTTATAACTTGAAGAATTGAATGATGCTTTACATGAAGTCCATGAAGGTATTTTTGGATCACATTCAAACAATATTACTCTATCTAAGATATTCTTATGGATCAGATACTATTGGCTGAAAATGGAGAAAGATGTCATCAAGTTCACAAAATCGTGCAAGAAATTCCAAATTCATGGTAATCTCATACATGCACCAGCAAGAGAGTTGTTACCCTTCATTACACACTTTCCTTTTTAGTAGTGGGCCTTTGATTTGATTGGTCATATTTCCCCATTTTCTTTCAATGGACATAAGTTCATTATAATAGCAACATAATACTTTATGAAGTGGGTTGTAGCTATACCGCTAATAACTGCAAAGTAAAATAGATTTCACTGTTTATCCTTAACTATATTATCTACCGATTTGGTATTCCCTCATCAATAGTGATATATAATGGAAAAAAATTTAATAACAAAGATGTAACCAAACTCAGTGACAAGTTTTAGATTACTCAACATTTCTTATCTATCCATTACCCTCAAGGAAATGGACAAGCTGACGCAAGCAACAAAAAAAAATTCTGAAGATTCTAGTACAAATAGTCAATGATTTTGGCAGAGACTCGTATGTTCAAATAAATTCAGCTTTTTGGGCCTATCACACAAGTATTAGAAAACTAATATAAGCTACTTCTTATTCTCTAGTTTATGGCATAGAAGCCGTCTTACCTATTGAAGTAGAAATACCATCTTTGAGAGTATCACTACGAGGGTGAATCACAGATGATGACTATAGAATTTTTAGGTTACAAGATGTAGAGCTTTTGGCTTCAAGGTGTCAAGACACTTTTCAACATCTAAAAGGATATCAAAAGAGAATGGAAAAAGGATACAACATGAAATTTAAAACTTGTGTGTTTCAAGTAGGAGATCTGGTGCTATGGGAAAATCCTAAAAATCAACAACACAGAGAAAGGAAAGGCAATTTTGAACCAAATTGGTTAAGACCTTTTATTATAAAAATCATATTTAGATCCACGGTTGATCAGCTGACCACTACAGAAAGAGATGTGCTTACCGATCTAATCAATACAACACATTTGAAGAGTTTCTTTTCTTAGATTGTTGTAAGTAACAGTTGTACAATGGAAAAATTCCTAATAAAAAATAGTGAAATTGAGCCTAAACAAATCTTAAAAAGAAGAAAAAACACTAAAAAATGGTTATTCTAGTGAAAACATGGAAAAAAGGCACTTGGGTAACATCACAAAAATCAAAATATATCAAAAAAAAAGAAAGAAAAATACAAAAAAAAATTGAAAAACAAATAAATGTGCCTTGGTGAAAACCTGGCAAACAGGCACCTTGGTAGGAAAAATAACAATTTCACAAGTGGTGAAAAATTGGTAAACATGCATCGTTTGTAAGCTATCTGCTCCTTCTACCAATGCTCTATTAATCCTTCAACATACAATGATATCCTCTTTGTTCACAAACTAAACCTTGTTTCTTGCTAGGTCCATCGCTCATCACCATGGATTGAAATCAAATCTTATCTCTATAAAGGGGACTATTTTTTAGACTATGAACAATTCATCATTAGTACTTAAACAATGGTAGATTTCAATACCAAAAATAAAACAATGATATTTTTAAATATCACCAATCCGACAACATTTCTTTTCAAAAGCAGTCAACAAACAAAAGTATTTCTAAACACTCATCTTTTCATCAATTGATCCAATATACCAATATCACTAATCAAAAGAGACAATTACAAAAATGACAATTGGTGTGGTATTATTGCAAGGATTTTAACTTTTGGGTAATGCAGTGATGTCCAAGTACTAAAGAAGAAAGGAGGAAGTCAAGATATTTTTCTTTGATGGGTGCTTGTTCGATTTGATTTTTTTCTTATCATGTATCTCGAGTGATTCAATGATGCTCCAATGCTAGAAATGCAAGGAAAGGGGGCATGATATTCTCTCTTATTTCTTCTTGTGGTCTACATAGATATTTGAGAAGCTCTATGATGACAAAACTATAGCTACATGAAAGGATCCAACTCTGAGACCTCAAAAAATATCTATGTTAGGGGGGAATGTTTATCTTGTCTATTTTAGTTGATGAATTGATGATTATCATATCTCCAGAGAAAATCCATGAGCCCCTGTACTAGAAGATCAATGAGGGAGTATGCTATTTTATTTGTTATTTGTCTATGGGATGTTTTGTTCCAAGTAAATTGAAGGAACAAATATTTAAGTGTCTGTGATAAGAGCCTCCACAACAAGGTGGACATGCCTCACATACCTTGAATCTATTTATTTTAACCCTAGATGGAAGTGGGATGCATCATTCCTTGTTTATTTAGGAAACTGATACTCAAGCAGTCAGGATCTATCATATCCCGATGCTTGTATCACAATGAAATATAAAATTTGAAACCTTTGGTATTCATATCATCATGGTCAAACAAATACCAGTTATGGTTGTACTGATTCACACATCTACCACAAGTAGTAATCATATTATCATGATTGAATGTGTACCGTTAATAATTGTACATGATTTTATATCCAAGAAACATGATATTCATACTCACATGGTTGCTTATGTACCAGTGTGGGTTGTTTCCAAACCGTTCTAATAAAGATGAATGATGAAAATAAGCACACAATAAAGACAAGGATGGAAGTTTGCATCTTATTCTAGGAAGTTTTGATATCATTATAAGAAGTAGCATGCCATTTTAAGCATTGCATTCATAAGAGATTATATCACATCACTCCAACAAGGGAAAATCTAATACACATGAATAGATCATGACAAAATACAATCTCTTATTATGGTGAAGTACTTTAATCACTGACACAAAAAAAACATGAATAACATGTTAAGTGCATGAGCATATCCATCTGCATATCATCATAAGCATATATATATATATATATATATATATATATAAGAAAGCAACACCATTTCATTCATTTGCACCATGCATCTATAACATAAAAGTTATAGATTTGCACATACAAGTCATACATATCTCTTTGAATGACATCTGAAACTCTATCTTTGTCTCCTAATCATACATGTAGCACAAAAACCTCTGTCCTCAACTGAGCTCTCTCCCACAACAATCTGGAAATCAAAGCCACATCTCCAATGGATCTCTATAGTAGCACACCTATTTGTTGGCACACCTCTCTGTGGATGAGGACCTGGTTGTGGATTCCCTATCTGTATACCTCTCTAAGGAAGTGGACACTATCCCTATTAGCATTTTTTCTTGTAGAATAAAATAAAATAGAAATAAATGCTTGAATCTCAATTCCCAATTCAAATTCATACATGAACAAGACTAATTAACAAGGATATAATCCTTCTTCACTTTGAGCTCCACAAACTCAGGTGGGTGTACCTATCTCCAGATTGAGTAAATGACTTAGAATCTAGCAGTGGATCAATGATTCATGATCCTTCTTCTTTTTAAGTTCTTGGAACTAGGAAGGTCAACCTATTGATTCTCTCTCTAAGGCATCATTAAAATGAATTATATTTCTCAATACAATTAGCTAGACATCCACATATTTTGATAACAGAAAGTAAATATTCTCAATGTTTGATTAATTGATGATAATACTACTATTCAGAACTTGACCAGTGCCTAATCCATTAGGCCATAGAGTAACTATGAAAACATACATTCATCAAAGATAATTAATCTAAATACAACAAGATCTCACATAATATTCCTTATAAATTATCCTCTCACTCTCATATCCCTATATCAAATTCTTGCACAAACCCTAACCCCTTGGAACTATCTGTAAGATTTAAACCATCCTTGATAGCTACTTACAAATAGAAAAATAGTTACCTTGAAATTGATACATTTAACATGCCTTACATATCAAATATACAAAATCTGAATAAAATGCAAGAAGACATAAAAAATTTGAGACTGGAAATTCCATTGTATTTTTATTAATAACTTTCTGATTTCAATACATTCAGACTGACTGTAGACTTGAAAAACTAGACATCATTTCAAAAGCCTGCTTTGCAGTTTTTATTTTACCATCCTTTTTAAAATAATATAACTTTATATTTATAGATAGCCTTAGTCATATTGGAATCCTTTTGGAAAATAAGGATGCAACAAGCTTCGGATGACTAGGCTATAGGACAAAATTTACACTTCACAGATAAGACAAAAATTAGGCGGAGACAATAATAGTTCTTTGTTACAAGTTATATAGTTTCTTGTCTCATGACCACATTAATGCTTGCAACTTCCTTAAGGTTGTTAGGTCCTTATCATCTATGATTTTTCATCTTCATTGATGCAGAAACCTGTATTTGCCTTTGTTCAGACTTCTAGGTATCACTAGTGCTTGTTGTCACTCCTACAGTAGTACTTTCTGTTATTGGGGTGGCTATACCATATTTTCTTACCTAGGTGGTAAACACCTCATCATTTGGCCAAATGAAGCTAAGAACCTCATCCTTTTGGCTGTTGAGCTCCTCCCAATCAAGACTGGCCTTCTCAATCTTTGATTCCCAAGATTAAAAAAATGCCCTAGCCTTGTTTAGAATGTCAATGGTTAATACAAACCAACCTGTGTTTTCCAATGTGATAATACTATTTGTCCTATTGGATAGTGTATCATTCAACTACCTTGTCCATAGGGATTCATTCTTTATGTCTTCATCTTTCTTGAACATGTTAGGGAACATGTCATACCTATCTCTAGAGAATTCTCCTCTCAAGGTCTCTATCTTTTTTATGACCATATTTTTCTTGGTGTCCAGGTCAGTCATCAATTTAAGACATTTGTAAGTCTTTGTCAAGATGATGTCAATATTATTATGCTCCTTTGAGGTTAAATATAATGACTTTATATGAGTGTTCTTTCCTTTCCAGCTATCAATTATTAAGCCCCAATGCTCCTTACCCTCATCATGCTTTCTTATTATGCTAACAATCTTCTTTCCCATAAAATAAAGATTAGCAAGGTTGACTTCACCAGCACACCTCTTAAGGTTAAAGTATATTTTGTTAGAACACCTCCGCTTTAATAATTCTTTAGCTTCTTTATATGCAGGGTATTATTCGAGATCCTTTTTTTCTTCTTCTTCTTCTTCTAACCTTGATCTTTCAACAATCAACCTGTTATTTTTAGCCTCTAATTTTTATTTCTTAGCATCAATAATTGCTTGGGTAGTAGGGCTCATTGGTGTAGGGGATGGGGGTTAGTAAAAAATGGACTAGATGATGAGGGTTGGTGAGGTTCCTAAGAAATCATCACCTGGGGAATTAATTGAACTCTCTGCATCCCCTCGAGAACTGCTATCTTATTGTCCTTTTGTAGGGGTATAACCCTTTCATCATTATATGCCTTCAATACAAATTCATATTTTTGATTCAGGCTATTATAAGCCTCTTTCTCCTTTTTAGCCACCCTTAGGGTCAGGTTATTTGTTTGAAGGACAAGGTTTTTTGCCTCAATAATTGAGGTATCAGAAACTCTTTTGACAATGAGGCTTCCTACGTCCTCAATTTTATCATCTTCTTTCACTCTTCTTCTATCCTTTTTCTTCAAGGCCCAACTTGCTAAGGCTGCATGATTTTCACTAAACTGGGCACCAATAGATGTCCCAATAGTGCTCAGTGTTTTTGCCTCCTTTATGATAGCATCAAAGACTACTACATCAGCTAAGTCCCACTGAGGTAGGATGAGGACTCCCTATTTCTTGACCAATTATGTACCCTCTTCAAGGGTGATTTTGTTGAATCTAGACAATAGCTCCTGCTTCACCTCCTTTTCTATATCATCTTTAGTATAATTTGGTTGAGCTTCCTACAACCTTTGGAATTTATTATTGAAATCATCAATGTGAATTCTCCACAGAAACTGAATGAATGCCCTAGTCTTGACAAAGTTATCATCAGATAAGAACTCCTCACTAGCCTTCTTAGTCACATGATCTACTTCTTTACCTATGAATTCTTCCATTGTAAGGTCAGTACTTGTATGCCTAGGTGCCTTTGGCATCCCTTCTTGTAATTCTTTGGTAGTAACATCAACTTCGCTAGTGTTCCTCATTTGAACCAATTTCTCAGTAATGGCTTGGTCATCAAAATGCATAGGGGACTGGGAGGGAGAGTACAACTCACTCTCTTTCTCTTTTTCCTCCACATTTTGTTTTTTGGTAGAGGGAATTTCTTGGGCACTAGTACTTTCTAGAATTTTTCCTTTATATTCATATGGTTTATCAATTTTGGGCATGATAGTAGTGTACCCTCTCCTCTTGTACACCACATAGTTCCCTGGTGGGACTACTCTTCCTTGTGAAATTTTTCTCAAAATAGCATGAGCCTTTTCTGGCTCAGCTTCCATTATCCTTTTTCACTTCTCACTGAGGGTCTACATGATTCCCTCAAATAAAGTCATCAGGGACTCAATTTTCTTGGCCCAAGGGAAACATTCCTTCAAAGGATCATAAGATTTATCAAAATTGTGTACAAAGTCCAAAGACTTCTTGTACAACAACCATTTCTCTTTCCTGACCTCCTTGTCACCTAGATCAAAAAAAATTCTAACAATATCTTCAGGGAAATTAAACTGGTGTTCTAAAGTTAAGCACTTGGTTCTTTTCATGAACATGCCCATTATAAAATCCTCATTATCTACACATTTGGACATAGTTGTTGCTAAGTGATAAGGTTCAAAATACTTGTCAAATTGTGCCCAACCACCCTTTACTATGATGAAATGATGGGTTCTTGTGAGAGTAGGGAAAATGCTTCCCTTGATTTTGCCTATTAGGGCTTCCTCCTGTAGTCAACCCAACTGCCTTAAAACCTTTACAATTCCAATCTTCAAAGGCACTCTATAGGGCAGAACATTGGGGGTTCCCCTGAATCCATAAACCCTAATCACTGTAGAAACAGGGTATAAAATCAAATCTCACCAATTATGGGTAATTTTTAGCTCTAGGGAAAACTCCATGAGTCTTAGCAACCTTATAATGTCTATATGGATCCTGGCATTCTGATTGCACAACAATGACCTAAGCCTAGTAGCAAAAACTCTGTCAAAGTATACATAACTAGCTTCTTTTTTACCCCATGACAGATCAACACTCCACATCAGAACATGCAAGTCCTCATCACCTTGGAACTTAGTCAGGTTCATCTCTTCCTCAAAGAAGTCAACATTATTAAACAAAAACATATACATCATAAGGGAATACCACCCCATTGGATTAAGTATATTACTATCTTGGATACCTGCCAAACCCTCATGCATTTGTTGGGCAATGTAAGAGGCATAGTCAAAGACTATTGATAAGTGCAGATGTATAATCTGAATAGCCATGAGCATTATGTGGATAGGCATTGTTACTTCTTCATCTTCTCCTAGAACCTGGCATAGGGAACTATATATTTTCTTGTCCTTTCCATTGAAATAATTTAAGTTAAACGGTTCTAGTGTGTTAGGACATACTACAATCAGGTCCCCTATCTTGTAAAAATATCCTTTCAAGGCCTCATTTCTGTAATACTCCCTCTGGGTCTGGTATACTTCCTTGAAGTATTCAAAGTCAATATCATCCATTTGTATTGAAGTATCACTCAACTTGAAAATTGTTCTGATTTCATCAATTGAGATCGTCAACAACACATTTCCCTTTGTATCCCTGACAACCCTGGATACTTTGTCATAAGTGTTGGCAATCAGAGTGAACAAATCTGTATCCATGAATACCCTGGGTACTATCAACTTTCCTACATCCAAGTCCCATATGTTACAATCTAGGCTATATGAAATTCTAAACAGAGTAAGACCATTTAGACTTGTTTTAACATCTTTGGCCCACCTATTTGAGTCATACAAGCCCTCTCCTATTTTGAAATTGGGATGTGATGGAACAATTTTTTTGATTTGGGTTCTATCACCCGTGGATCCTTTTAATTGTTGTAATAGATCCTCCCTAACATTTCTCTTCTGGTAATCTACTTCTCTAGAGATCTCAATCCTAGGGGCCATTTTGAACCTAAGGATTTTTGCTAAGATGAAATTCTTGTTTTGAAAAGATAATTCTAAAAGCCTCCTGAATTGAAATTCTCACTAGGAATCTAAATTTTTTTGGATTAGACAAGACTTACCTGTTCTACAATTCTATCACGAGGAGCTGAATATCTCTACAATTTTGTTCTTTTCTCGAATGACTTTGGTAAATTATTGCTCTTTCAAGTTGAATTAACCAGTTTTATGGCTTTAATCAAATCAATCAATCATATTGAATTCGATTGGAGTGGCCACATGTTCTACAATCAATTTTCCTACTTCAAACTCATAGATTAATGACTCACTAAAATTTATTTTAACAACATTGAATTTAGGTCATAGATCTTAAACAACATCTCTTCCATCTGACGATTCTCTTCTTTTCTCAGAAACAACTATTCACCTAGGACACGTGTTGGCACCGCTTAATCACTTGTCAATTAGATTTTGTTCACTTTACGTTTAAGTGATTAAGAAAACCATCTAATCCTCTTGCACTTGCACCCTTATTAACATGACTTCCGCATTGCACTGGACCCACCTTTTATGCCATGCATCACTCAGACTTAATCTCTTACTCATTAGATCTTGATCGGTTTTCATTCTAAGTGATTAAGTCGACCGTTGATTATTTTTGACATGCTGTGCCTTTAACATAATAACTGCACTATACATACTTCTTATGACTTCAGCTAGACCCACCTAGGACATGTGTCAAAACAACTTAATTTCTTAAGCGATAAATATCGATCAAATTTTCTGTAATTCATCAAGCGAGCCATCAGATCCTTTTAAACTTCTCCACACTTTATCTTGCAGCTAGATTTACCTTTAGTGGACTATACATCATCATTCTGACATGCATCAACACCGCTTAATGGCTTAAGCATTAGATCTCAATTACTTTGAAGTTCAGCCATTAGCTGACCGTCAGATGAAAAACAAGTTAACTGTACTTTAATTATCACCAGCTCTGAATGTCTGGGTCCACCAGTTGCCGGATGTCAACACCACTTAATGGCTTAACTAATAGATGTCAAGCATCTTGGGTATAAGCAATTAATCCCACCATTAGATCTTTCCAAACTTTAGTCACCTTTATGCTACCTGTAACAGGACCCACATTACTTCCAAAGACACGCGTCACTTGGACTTAATAACTTATGCGATAGATGTCATGCATCTTAGGGGCCAAGCCATTAAGTCAACCATTCGATGAAATGAAACTTGCCTGATTGTTAACTAAAAATCTTTTTGACCACTAGACACACTAAGGACATGTGACATCACAGCTTAATCGCTTATACAATAGATCTCGAGTATCTCTGGGCATGAGCGATTAAGCGGGCCATTGGATCAAAAGGCATTTGTTCACCACATGAAATATTAAAATAAAAGGCTCTTCTCAGCGACATGACTTAGGAAATATTAAAGTCATTAGGATAACACAACTTTAAAACATGACCCTTTTAAAGATAAACACATGACTTAGGATAACTTAAGTGACTAGAAAAAGCAACGTGGGAATAGAACCCACCAAGACACTTAGGGTTTTTAGATTCAAATTTGAGGAGGGTAATGACATAGAATTGGGGGTTTAGAAACTTTTTACCATTCTCTCAGGGACATGACCCTTTACAGGTCAAATTTTAGGGCCATTCTTTAGCAATACTTGACAATTATAAAGAAATGACAAATGGGACTTCAGACCACAATAAGAAATACTCAAAACTAGATATATACCCAATAGTGGCTCTCTCTGAGGATGCTTAAATGCAAGATTATAGCAAGAAAATAGATCTCTAGGGAGGCAGAACACAAACTAGACTAACCTACTACTGGAAACAAACACGCAACACAAAGAAAACACACCTACACATATAATACATACTACTGTGCATGGAAAATTTTAGATCAATTGAAGAAATTTTTTAGAAATTATCCATGCTTTGGCAGTTCCTATTCCTCATCATTCATACTCTTTAGGAGATATGAATCCTTTCCAAAAAATTGATGAATGACAAAATGTCCCAACCAAGATGACTCAAACTTTTTATATTTGCCTCTTTCTTCACCTTTGGAATTCCATTGCAATACCAGATCACCAGGCTTAAATTTTCTTTCATAAGCCCTCTTGTCAAAGAGATATTTCATTTTCTGTTTCATTTTAACATTTTCTCTTTGACTCTCCCTTCTCACTTCATCCAATTCAACTAATTGAACCATTCTTTCTTCCATGGGTTTAGGTATCCCAATTTCTTCCTCCTGGATGAATTCATATATTGGGAGTAGGTTATTAACTAGCATTCTTGACTGAGGACCATATACTAGTTCAAAGGGGGACTTTCCAGTAGCCTTTTTGACAGTAATCTTGTTTTCCCATAAAGCAAGTTTTAGCTTGGAATGCAAGGCTCTTTTGTTATTTAATAGGGTTTTCTTCAAAATCTGTAAGAGATTCTTATTGCTGGATTCAGCTTGACCATTGACCTGTGGGTGGTATGGGGATGAATAGGACATGAAAATTCAAAATTCCCATATTGTAGTAGAAATCTGTGAATTCTTCAGATCTAAAACACATGGCATTGTCCATTACCAACTTGATTGGGACACCAAACCTTGTGATCACATTATTCATCAAGAAATCTATAACTATTGTGCTTGTTGCTCTTTTGGTGGGAATTGCCTCTACCCACTTTGTAAAATAATCAGTTATCAATAGAATCAAACTATGCCCCCCACTGGATTTCTCAGCAAACTCTCCAATGAATTCCATTCCACACATGGCAAAAGGGGCTTCTGCCACTATAGGATTTAATAATAAAGCTCTTGAAAACTTCATTTTGTTTGAGAATCTTTGGCATGGTTCACATTTTCTAACACAAGTATAAGAATCCTAGAATAAATAGAGCCAATAGTATCCAGCTCTCATAATTTTATGAGCTGTTGATCTGGCAGAGTAGTGCCCTCCACACATTCCTTCATGCATCTCCTTCAAAGTGTTTTTAGATTACCCCTTGTCAAGACATAGCAACAAGAGTCCATCTTTGTTTTTCCAAAAAATATCACCATGCATCAAAACATACTTCCGAGCCTATAATTTCAGATCTCTCTTTTGGTTATCAGTCAAATCCTCTGGACATCTAGCATTTTTCAAGAAATACACAATGTTGGAATACCAAGGTTGTTTTTCAATACTTGTAATACAATTTTCATGTGTATTGACATTATTGACCTGAACTAAGTCCAAATTCTCTTGTGTCATTAACTTTTCCAACCCCAGTCCTCTTACTAGTTTTGTGATGTGGATTTCTAGATCAAACTCCTAAACTTTGTTTATCCACTCACACCTTTTTCCTGTTACTTCATTCTGAACAAAAATATCTTTGACAACAACATGAGGAACATAAGATCTTACCTTTTCACATACTAGATAAGGCCTGAAGGCCTTGACTTCTTTCACCAGGGCATAAGCCTACTTCTCCATCAACTGGTAATTCAACTCAGCAACCTGTAAAGACTTGCTGAAGAAAGCTATTGGATGTTCAAATCCCTCAGCATCTTTCTGTAATAGGACTGTAGCAATTGTGTGGAAAGAAGCAAATGTGAAAAGATAAAAGGGCTTGGTGTTGTAACCACCTGAATTTGGTCTGTCGCAACTATGGACCCTATTTTCCCTAAGTGTGATCATACCCTTGATTTATGTCCAAACGACCCTGTTACTTCTTGGCATAATTCTTTAAAATCAATTTAATATCCTAGGTGATTTTTATCACTGATTTATATTAATTATTATAGCCATACAATTCAAATCAATTCCGACCAATCAAATCAAATCAAAATCAAACATGACTATAGTATTTAATTATAAAGGAATTAAATAAATCCCTAAATCAAATACCCACTTGCAATTAACACATTCCCTTAGCCTATTTAATTTAATTAAAATGGCTATAGTTCTCTAATTATTAAAAAGCAATTTCATTGTTTAAATAATTAATTCCTATGTTTTTAAATGAATTAAATAAGTTTATTTCATTTATTAATATTCCCCTAAACCCCTGATGACATCATCATTTATGAATTAATTTATTTATTTTTATGTCATTAAATCCCTTTATCTTAATTAAAAATATTTAATTAAGAAATCCCCCCCAAAAATGTTTCAATCTTATTTAAACATTATTCCCCTATTTATTAATTATTTAATTAATAAATTGACAAAAAATCCCAAAATAAATAATTTATTTATTTTTTGCCCAAAACTTGGCCAATTTCCTTAAAACCACTAACCTCTTCTAGAATCTTCTAATCCTTCTTTAATTTTGATTAAAGACTAATCCCATCATTCCTTAACC
>MU225010.1:1511546-1558256 GCA_018584345.1 Thuja plicata | reverse complement strand
CTCTCTCTCTCCCATTCTTCTATAAATAGAAGCCTGTTTTGAGAGCAAAGAAGCCTTCATCTTAGGATCAAATTACATTGTTATGCTGTTAGATTCACTCTAGACTCACATTTCATCTATTTTAGCATGCTAGTTTATTGTTTTCATTTCATGTTTTAAAGCTAGATTGTATGCTTTTTCTCATTTTTAGCTTAAATTTAGATCAAATCCTTCATACTAGGATAGTATTGGTCACTGATTTGGAGCATATTCTAAGGGCTAAATATGCAACTAATCATACTCTTTCTAGTTAGAAGGCAATAGGCCGATATTAGTGGTTTTACATGTTTTGAATAACCATTTAAGCTAATGCAATGACCTATTGAGTGTTTGTGTCATTTTCAACAGGTACCCATTTACACACACACAGGTGTAATCAGGGGATACTAAAACAAGAGCTTCTTGAATGGATTGTTTTATTCTTTCAAAGGATAACTATGCCTCTTGGTCCCATTCAAACTTCACACCCTTCTTCAACATTTTGACAATGGGTTTAACCAATTCTGCAAAATTAGCAATGAACCTTCTTACAAAATTAATTTGTCGTATAAATGACTGTATACCTTTCAAATTCTTAGGGGGAAGTACCTTCTGAATAGCTTCTACCCTTTCAGGGTCTATTCTGACTCCTTCTTTTGACACTACATGGCCTAGAAGTTTTCCTTCAGTAACTACAAAATGACATTTTTTAGGGTTTAAAGATACCCCATATTTCAAAGCTCTTATCATGACCTTCTCCAAGTCATTGTAGTGATCATTTTCCCTTTTTGAGAAGGCTATTAGATCATCTTGATATACTACCATTAGAACATCTATAAGGTCTTTGAAAGCCATATCCATAGCTCTTTGAAAAGTTGCACTGGCATTTTTCAAACCAAAAGGCATGCGAGCATATACATAAGTGCCCTAGGGAGTAGTAAATGTTGTTTTGAATTGTTCAGATTCTTTAACCAGCACTTGATTGTATCCTGAAAAACCATCCATCATAGAGAACAAGTCACATCCTGTGACTTTATGCAGCATAGCTTCCATGTTTGGCAGTCCATAATTATCATTTAATGAGGCTACATTCAGGTTCCTAAAGTCAACACACAATCTTATATCCCCATTCTTTTTCCACACAGGGACCAAGTTAGAAACACAAGATGAGTGTCTGATAGGCTTGATTTTGCCTAAATCTCTCAGCTTCATCAATTCCACCTGCATTTTGGTAGTTAGCAATGGATTGATTGGCCTCTATTTTTTCCTAAATGGTTTTATATATTCTTTGAGAGGGATGTCATGCTAGAAAATATCTATTCTATAGGCTTTAAGGTCTTCATAAGAGCAGGCAAAAACATGTTTATACTTTTTTAGCAGCTTGATCAAATTTAGTCTTACTTTTGTCCATCTTTTTTCCAATGTAGACTAGCTGAGGGGAAGTTTCAGATCCAAAATTGACCTCTTCCAAATCTTCCAAGGCAACATTAGATTTCTGTGCCATGCAATTGTCATTGATATGAAACAGGCCATCCAATTCAACTAACCCTTTAGGAATATGATTAGTTGACAACTGAATTACTTCCTGATAAAAAAAATACTCTTTACCATCAACAACTGCTACAAGAGACTCACAGTCAATTTCTTGACCATCATACGGATCCACACATTGAATAAACCTGAGAATATCCTCATCATCGTCAAATAATTGCCAATTATGAACATTGTCAGGAACTACAGGCCTAGTTTTTACTTCTACCAGAGATATACCAGTAAGAGTAACATCATTGTTCTTAAGGGAAACATTTGCAAGAAAATCTTCAATTATATTATTAGATCTTTCTACCCAAAGGACATTGAAAGCATGAAAAAACTCTATCCTATCTGAGACTGCATACTTATACAATTTTAACCTTTCATCTTTGGTAGCATGTTGTCCTCTTATCTGAGCTATGATTAGCTAGGAATCTCCATGTATTTTTAGACACTTAATACCATGTTTAATAGCAACATCAATTCCCAATATCATTGCCTCATATTCAACAGTATTGTTTGTACAATAAAAGGCTAAGAGAAAAGAATACTTGAAAGTAGTACCTGATGGGGAAATAAACAAAACTCCTACTCTAGATCCTTCCTTTGAGCATCCTCCATCAAAGTACATTTGCCACAGTCCATTTTTTTGCAACAACAATTCATCCACAATTGGGTCAGTGTTTTTTAATTGGGGCTTAATTTTTTCCACAATAAAATTCTCCATATCAACATTTACACAATAGTTCAATTGATCAGGTAGAACCACCTCCACCATGACATATTATCGAGGTTCTCTGTACAACTTGACCTCATGCCATTTTATAGCGATAGTTGCATAGGACAAATCTAACTACATTTTTCCACTTACTACTACTTCCCACTGCCTTGACAGAAGCATGCCATAATATGGTTTAGTGTCCACTACCACTATATCCATTCTGGAAGTTGCCTCAGGGAAAGGAGCAATTTTCACCTCAATATATTTCAATGTTCCTATCACAGGAACCTCCCTATTATCCATGGCATAACAACTTCTAGCAGATGTAGTGACCTAGAGGCCTAATTCCTTCATGACATGATAGGACATCACATTTGCTGCAGCTTCAGAATCAATCATGCAATTTTTCACCAAGAAACTATTTACCATTAGGGTAACATAGAATGGGTTAACAGATAATGGTTCTTGTGTGATAATTTTTCCAATGCAGATATTAGAAAATTATTTGCCCTTTTATTTTCCTTTCTCTTGTGGACAATATATTCTACCATCACTTTCTGTCAGAGGTATTTTCTCTTGGTTGGGAGCAGATACATCATCTATCCCTTTTAAAAGTGACAGAGAAACTTCCTTGTGCTTCCTTTTTTTCAGCATTTCCATTAGGGGGACTGAGACTTTCATCGGGGTTAGAGCATGTTTCATGTCAAAAAGGGGGAATTCAGAGGACATATCATTCATCCTTTTCATTTTCTTGGATTTATCATTAGGTATTAATTCCCCTATCGCTTCTTCCCCTTGAGAATGATCAGAAGAAGGCCCTACTAGTTTTTCATGGTTTTCATCATTATTTTGCTTGACATTGAAGTCCTTAGTAACTTGAGGAGAACTCTTTTTGATATAGACAGTGGTGGTTTTTCCTTGAACTATTTGCACTATTCTATTTCTCAAGTTGTATGAATTTCTTGCTTGGTTAATTGCTACAACAGTCAAGGACCTCTTTTCTTCATCAATGGGAATTCTAAAATGAGACTGTGAGTTATCATTCCCCACTGTATTTATAGTTGTGTGTGAAACATTTTCATCCTGATCACTTTGATAGGGTGGATTTTTTAATTGCTATTCAGAACAAGACTTATCCTTTGTAAACAAACTATCAGAAAATGATCCAGTATCATAGAACCATGGATATGGTTTCTTCACTCTAAACATATTGATAGTAGGGCCTTCTTGTTCTCTTTCTTCTGTTTGATCAAACAGGGCCTAAGATACTACACATTGATAGGAGGAGTGTGGCATATTGCAAGCATCACACCAGAGAGTGTTCTCAACATAATTGGCACTATTCCTTTTTAGGGGATCTAGGGTTTCCTTGGCCTTTGGGTTATCTTTTCCATCAGGGACTGGTTTTCTGTTATTCCAATTTGTCTTGTAAGGGTAATCTCTCAGATTAGGTTGTTTGTCAAATATTTGGTTAGTGTACTTATTATAACGATATCCTCCTCTATCATTTTTATCCATTTTGGTAGTATGATCTTTCACTACACTCACCAGTTTATCTACTATATCATCCTCTTTGACACTTTTATTGGCTGGTCCCTTCTCTTTCCATAGTTTATTGTCTTCCCTCATCCCCAATTTCCCCGAAGCTCTCCTATTACTCTTAATGTCAATGGCCATATTATAAGCATCCCTCAAGGTATTTGGGTTCTTATCTCTGAGAAGATACGACATTTTTCCATCAATAGTATTAATATAAGTGGTAAGACATACTTCCTCATCTAATCTTAAGACATGGAACATTTTGGTCATGGCCTTTTGAAATCTATTGTTAAAATCAGCCATACTCTCATTTCAGAACTTGTTAATGTTATTGAATTCATTTAACATGTATCTAGAATTAACATGCTCTTTATACTATTCCCTAAAAGACTTTAAAAATTTATTCCAAGAGGCAATACTATCATTAGGCAAATTTCCGAACCAATCCCTAGCATCTTCTGTTAATGACTGAACAAAAACCTTCATAATAACATCTTCATTTTCAATCTCAAAGTCAATTATCTTATCACTAAAAGCTTTTAGATTCTCTTCACAAGAAACCACATTATTTCTAGTGAACTTGGGGATTTTATCTCTTACCTCGTTGGGGATCACATTAGGGTGACTAGGAATGCCTTCAAAGAAAAGAGCTCTATATCTGTTCATGTGGACAGGCCTTCTTTGGAAATTTCCATGCACATTGTCACCACTTGGTCTAATAACTCCTCCTTGGTTTTGAACGAGTGGGGGAACACTTTTCTTAGGATTGGTAAATTAAATGCTTGGGCCAGGACCACCAAGATGAGCACTTGCATTTAGGACAGAGTTCTTAACATTTAAATTCAAACCATACAATTGCACCTTGGGATCACCCCCTTGATTAAGTGGGATTGGGCCAACAAATGGCTTTTGTGGCTGTTACATGATTAATTGGCATAGAGCTACTTGTATAAGTGTTAGTAGTAGCATGTAGAAAAGCTATTTTCATTCTCATGTCTGCTGCAGCAGCTTCTAATTCTAACTTCTCTAGTTGCTTGGCCAAGTCATCTTTGGCTTTTCTAGCCTGATCCAATTCAATATTAACTTGGGATGCTCCTATAGGGATGGTCAAGTTTTTATTAGGCTCCTCAATAGTCACACCAACAACCTTTTTTTTCCCTTTTTTAGGAACCTCTTTCATATTTGTCTTAAGCTTTGCATCATGCTCAATCTCATATGGGAATAGTTGTTTGATGACATGCCCTTCCTTCTCAAATTCATCCTTGTCAGGATTTGATATTTTATTTGGGGCTTTGTTCCTTAAATCATCAAGGTTACCAAATAATTATGGATTCAAACCCTTAACCTCTTGACTCAAGCTTTTATCCTTAAGATCATTCCTTCTAGTCTCAGCTAAGAGCTCTTCTCTTTCCACTAGCAAGTCATATATCTTTTGTCCATGTTTCTTTTCTGCTTCAGCTATTTCCTTTTCTTGTTCTTTCTTTTTTTTTCTTAAAACCATAATCTCATCTTGCAATTTATCAGACTCATATGAATTTGTTTTAGCATCAAAGGTCTCTTTTGGTGGAGCAAGATTTTCTACTGCTGAAAAAAACCTATATCAGTATTTTCTCCATCCCTGAAGGGATCAAAATTGGCATCAGCTTTATAAGCATCAATTGGCCCTATGGGTCCTGCATCTTCAGATGAAGATGATGTTCTTTTAGGAATTGGAATCTCCAT
The DNA here is from genome assembly GCA_018584345.1 of Thuja plicata. Classification (NCBI taxonomy): domain Eukaryota; kingdom Viridiplantae; phylum Streptophyta; class Pinopsida; order Cupressales; family Cupressaceae; genus Thuja; species Thuja plicata. The sequence goes on along the minus strand of MU225010.1, from coordinate 1,552,723 downwards.
CCTTCCTTTAGAGGTATGTTGGGATTAATTCTTGGAGGTACCTCTCCTGGACCATTATTTCCTTTGAGGTGTATGGAGCTCCTCTCCAACATCCATTTTAGGATTTTGTCTGAAGTATGATCTAGTATTCCTTTGTGGACTCATATTTTAGAATAGACAAATATTTTCAAATTGTTTAATGTGTAACACTAGAGTACATAGAGTTTAGAGTCACCACCTCTTTTCAGAGGACAAATATATACAAAGATCAAGTGCCTTATCCTAATTTAGGTTTCCTTTTATAGAAATAAGTCAAAATGAGACTTGAAAACAAAGTTTCTTGATAATTCCTCACCTGGTAACTTCAAGAAAATGATTCTTCACTGCCCGTATTACTACAAATCTTTTCCACCCAGTGAATTTCCTCTTGAAAAAATAACAAGGGACTAGATTAGAGGCTTTAAAATTACCAATTATTCCATATGAGACAAGATCTATATCATTTTCAGGATCAAGACATTCAAATAGTATGCCAAGACAGATAAGTAGAACAAACTTGCTTTTGATGATTATGAGGAAAAAAAAACTAATTCTCAATATTACAATGACAAACTATTTCACGAAAATGACTCTTAGAACATTAAAAGAATCCCAAGCATAGTCACCAACTTGTTAGCGCGACTCGGATGGGCAAACTCAACCGTAACTTAATTCAACTTTAAAATACCAGAGATTGTCTGAAAGTTCAACAAGATTTTCTAATCTCTAATCCCCGGTAGAGTCACCACATTGTCAGCACTTTTTCTTGTAGAATGAATTAAAATAGAAATAAATGCTTGACTCTCAATTCCCAATTCATATTCATACATGAACAAGGCTAATTAACAAGGATATAATCCTTCTTCACTTTGAGCTCCACAAACTCAGGTGGGTGTACCTATCTCCAGATTCAGTAAATGACTTAGAATCTAGTAGCAGATCAAGGATTCATGATCCTTCTTCTTTTTAAGTTCTTGGAGCTAGGAAGGTTAACCTATTGATTCTCTCTCTAAGAAATAATTAAAATGAATTGTATTTCTCAATACAATTATCTATACATCCACATATTTTGATAACAGAAAGTAAAGATTCTCAATGTTTGATTAATTGATTATAATACTACTATTCAAAACTTGACCAGTGCCTAATCCAGTGGGCCATAGAGTCACTATGAAAACACACATTCATCAAAGATAATTAATCTAAATACAACAAGATCTTAGATAATATGCCTTATAAATTATCCTCTCACTCTCATATACCTGTATCAAATTCTTGCACAAACCCTAACCCCCTGGAACTATCTGTAAGATTTAAACCATCCTTGATAGCTACTTAGAAATAGCAACACAGTTACCTTGCAACTGATACATTTAACATGCCTTACATATCAAATATACAAAAACTGAATAAAATGCAAGAGGACATCAACAATTTGAGATTGGAAATTCCATTGTATTTTTATTAATAACTTTCTGATTTCAATACATTCAGACTGACTGTAGACTTGAAAAACTAGACATCATTTCAAAAGCCTACTTTGCATTTTTTATTTTACTGTCCTTTTTAAAACAATAGAACTTGCTATTTATAGATAGCCTTAGTCATCTTGGAATCCTTTTGGAAAATAAGGATGCAACAAGCTTTGGATGACTAGGCTATAGGACAAAATTTATACTTCACAGATAAGACAAAAATTAGGTGGAGAGAATAATAGATCTTTGTTACAAGTTGTATAGTCCCTTGTCTCATGACCTCTTGAATGTTTGCAATTGCCTTGAGGTTGTTAGGTCCTTATCAACTGGGATTTGTCATCTTCATTGATGTAGAAAGCTATATTTGCCTTTGTTCAGACTGCTAGGCATCACTAGTGCTTGATGTCACTCCTACAGTAGTACTTTCTATTATTGGGGTGACTATACCATATTTACTTACCCAAGTGGTAAACACCTCATCATTCGGCCAACTGAAGCTGAGAACCTCATCCTTTTGGCTGTTGAAATCCTCCCAATCAACACTGGCCTTCTCAATCTTTGATTCCCAAGATTCAAAAAATGCCCTGGCCTTGTTGAGAATGTCAATGGTTAATACAAACTAACCTGTGCTTTCCAATGTGACAATACTGTTTGTCTTGTTGGTTAGTGTTTCATTCAATTGCCTTAGCCATAGGGATTCATTCTTTATGTCTCCATATTTCTTGAACATGTTAGGGAACATATCATACCTATCTCTAGAGAATTTTCCTCTCAAGGTCTCTATCTTTTTTATGACCATATTTTTCTTGGTGTCCAGGTCAGTCATCAATTTAAGACATTTGTAAGTCTTTGTCAAGATGATGTCAATATTATTCTTCTCCTTTGAGGTGGAATAAAATGAATTTATATGAGCTTTCTTTCCTTTCCAGCTATCAATTATTAAGCCCCAATGCTCCTTACCCTCATCATGCTTGCTTATTATGCTAACAATCTTCTTTCCCATAAAATAAAGATTAGCAAGGTTGACTTCACCAGGACACCTCTTAAGGTTAAAGTATATTTTGTCAGAACACCTCTGCTTTACTAATTCTTTAGCTTCTTTATATGTAGGGGATTCTTCAAGATCTTTTTTGTCTTCTTCTTCCAACCTTGATCTTTCAACAATCAACCTGTTCTTTTCAAGCTCTAATTCTTCTTTCTTAGCATCAATAATTTCTTGGGTAGTAGGGCTGACTAGTGAAGGGGATGTGGGGTAGGTCACAAATGATCTAGATGATGAGGGTTGGTGAAGTTCCTGATCAATCATCACCTGGGGCATTAATTGAACTATTTGCCTCCCCTCCAAAACTGCTATCCTGTTGTCCTTTTGTAGGGATTTAAACCTTTCATCATTATATGCCTTCAATACAAATTCATATTTTTTATTTAGGCTATTATAAGCCTCTTTCTCCTTTTCAGCCACCCTCAGGCTTAGGTTAGTTATTTGGAGGACAAGGTTTTCTACCTCATTACCTAAGGTATTCAAAACTCTTTTCACAAAGAGGCTTCCTGCATCCTTAATTTTATCATCTTCTTTCACTCTTCTTCTGTCCTTTTTCTTCAAGGCTGAGATTTCTAATGCTACGTGATTTTCACTAAACTAGGCACCAATTGATGTCCTAGCAGTGCTCAGTGGTTTTTCCTCCTTTTTGACAGCATCAAAGACTACCGCATCAACTAAGTCCCACTGAGGTAGGATGAGGAATCCCTATTTATTGATCAATTCTCTACCCTCTTCAAGGGTGATTTTGTCAAATCTAGACAATAGCTCCTACTTGACCTCCTTTTCTATATCATCTTTAGTATAATTTGGTTGAGCTTCCTACAACCTTTGGCATTTATTATTGAACTCATCAATGTGAATTCTCCATAGAAACTGGATGAATGCCCTAGTCTTGACAAAGTTATCATCTGACAAGAAATCCTCACTGGCCTGCTTAGTCATAGGATCTAATTCTTTACCTATGAATTTTTCCACTGTGAGGTCAGCAGTTGTATGCTTGGGTGCCTCTCTCATCCCTTCTTGTAATTCCTGGGAAGTAACATAAACTTGACCAGTGTTCGTCATTTGAACCAATTTCTTAGCAATGGCTTGGTCATCAAAATGCATAAGGGACTGGGAGGGAGAGAACAACTCACTCTCTTGCTCTCTTTCCTCCACCTTTTGTTTTTTGGGAGAGGGCATTTCTTGGGCACTAGTAATTACTGGCCTTTTTCCTTTATATTCAGAGGGTTTATCAATTTTGGGTATGATAGTAGTGTACCCTCTCCTCTTGTACACCACATAGTTCCCTAGTGGGACTACTCTTCCTTGTGAAAGATTTCTCAAAATAGCATGAGCATTTTTTGGCTCAGCTTCCATTATCCTCTTTCTCTTCTCACTAAGGATCTGCATGATTCCCTCAAATAAAGTCATTAGGCACTCAATTTTCTTGGCCCAAGGGAAACATTCCTTCAAAGGATCATAAGGTTTATCAAAATTGTACAAACTCCAAAGAATTCTTGTACACCAGCCATTTCTCTTTCCTGACCTCCTGGTCACCTAGATCAAAAACATTTCTGACAATATCCTCAGGGAAATTAAACTGGTGTTCTAAAGTTAAGCACTTGGTTCTTTTCCTGAACATGACCATTATAAAATCCTCATTATCTACACATTTAGACATAGATGTTGCTAAGTGGTAAGGTTCAAAATACTTGTCAAACTGTGCCCACCCGCCTTTTACTATGATGAAATGATGGGCTCTTGTGAGAGTAGTGAAAAGGCTTCTCTTCATTTTTCCTATTACGGCTTCCTCCTTTAGTCCACCCAACTGGCTTAAAACCTTTGTAATTCCAATCTTCAAAGGCACTCTATAGGAAAGAACATTAGGGGTTCCCCTAAATCTATAAACCCTAATCAGTGTAGAAATAGGGAGTAAAATCAAATCTCCCCAATTATGGACAATTTTTAGCTCTAGGGAAAATTCAATGGGTCTTAGCAACCTCATCATGTCTGTATGGATCCTGGCATTCTAATTGCACAACAATGACCTAAGCCTAGTAGAAATTAAACCCTATCAAAGTATACATAACTAGCTTCTTTTCTGTCCCATGACAGATCAACACTCCACATCTCAATAGGCAAGTCCTCATCACCTTGGAAATTAGTTAGGTTCATCTCTTACTCAAAGAAGTCAGAATTATTATACAAAAACATATGCATCATAAGAGAATACCATCCCATCGGCTTAAATATATTACTGTCTTAGATACCTGCCAAACCATCATGCATTTGTTGGGCATTGTAAGAGGCATTGTCAAAGACTATTGATAAGTGTGGATGTAGAATCTAAACCACCATGAGCATTATGTGGATAATTATTGTTACTTCTTCATCTTCTCCTAGAACCTGGCATAGGGCACTATACATTTTCTTGGCCTTTCCATTGAAATAATCCAATTTAAACAGTTCTGGTGTGTTAGGCCCTACTACAATCAGGTCCTCTATATTGTTAAAATATCCTTTCAAGGCCTCATTTCTGTAATACTCCCTCTAGGTCTGGTATAGTTCCTTGAAGTATTCAAATTCAATATCATCCATTTGTATTGAAGTATCACTCAACTTGAAAATTCTTCTGATTTCATCAGCTAAGACGGTCAACAACATATTTCCCTTTGTATCCTTGACAACACTGGATACTTTGTCATAAGTGTTGGCAATCAGAGTGAACAAATTTGTATTCATGAATATCCCAGGTACTATCAAATTTTCTACATCCAAGTCCCATATGTTACAATCTAGGGTAGGAGTGTTTCTTTGGCTATATGCAGTTCTAAATAGTGTAAGACCATTTAAACTAGTTTTAACATCTTTGGCTCACCTACCCGAGTCATACAAGCCCTCTCCTATTTTTGAAATGGGGATGTGATGGAACTATTCTTTTGATTTGGGTTTCATCACCCGTGGATTATTTTAATTGCTACAATAGCTCCTCCCTAACATTTCTCTTCTGGTAATCTACTTCTCCAGAGATCTCAATCCTAGGGGCCATTTTGAACCTAAGGTTTTTTGCTGAGATGAAATTTGGGTTTTGAAAAGATAATTCTGAAAGCCTTTTGAATTGCAATTCTTACTAGGAACTTGAATTTTTCTAGATTAGAGAAGACTTACCCATTTTTTAATTCTGTCATGAGGATTTGAATATCTCTACAATTCTATTCTTTACTCAAACGAATTTGGTAAATTATTGTGGCTTCAAGTAGAATTAACAAGTTTTATGGCTTCAATCAAATCAATCAATCATATTGAACTTGACTAGAGTGGCCACACGTTCTGCAATAAATTTTCCTGCTTCAAACTTGCAACTTAATGGTTCACTGAAACTTATTTTAACAACTTTGAATTTAGGTCATAGATCTTAAACAACATCTCTTCCATCTGACGGTTCTCTTCTTTTCTCAAAAAAAACTATTCACCTAGGACACGTGTTAGCATCGCTTAATCGCTTGTCCATTAGATTTCATTCACTTTACCTTTAAGTGATTAAGTGAACTATCTAATCCTTTTGCACTTGCACCCTTATTAACATGACTTCCACGCTACACTGGACCCACCTTTTATTCCACGTGTTGCTTAGACTTAATCGCTTACTCATTAGATCTTGATCAGTTTTCCTTCTAAGCGATTAAGTCAGTCATTTATTCTTTTCAACATGTTGCACCTTTAACATGATAACTATGCTGTACATACTTCTTATGACTTCAGCCGGACCCACCTAGGACACGTGTCAGCATGGCTTAATCACTTAAGTGATAGATATTGATCAAATTTTTTGTAAGTCATCAAGCGAGCCCTCAAATCCTTTTAAACTTCTCCAAACTTTATCCTACAGCCAGCTTTACCTTTAGTGGACTACATGTCATCATCTTTACATGTGTTAGCACCACTTAATGGCTTAAGCATTAGATCTCAATTAATTTGAAGTTCTGCCATTAAGTCGACTATCGGATGAAAAACAAGTTAACTATACTTTAATTATCGCTAGCTCACAATATCTAGGTCCACCAACTGCGAGATGTCAACACCACTTAATGGCTTAACTGATAGATGTCGAGCATCTTGGGCATAAGAAATTAAGCCCACCATTAGATGTTTCTAAACTTTAGTTACCTTTATGATGTCTGCGACAGGACCCACATTACTTCCAAAGACATGCGTCGCTCAGAGTTAATCACTTATGCGATAGATGTCGTACATCTTAGGCGCCAAGCCATTAAGTCGACTGTTCAATGAAACAAAACCTACCTGATTGTTAACTAAAAATATTTTTGACCACCAGACCCACTAAGGACACGTGGCATCACCACTTAATCACTTATAGAATAGATCTCAAGCATCTTTGGGCATTAGCAATTAAGTCAGCCATTGGATCAAAAGGCATTTATTTACCACATGAAATATTAAAATAAAATTCTCTTCTCGGTGGCATGACTTAGGAAATATTGAAGTGGTTAGGATAACACAACTTTAAAACATGACCCTTTTAAAGATAAACACATGACTTAGGATAACTTAAGTGACTGGAAAAAGAAACACAGAAATAGAACTCACCAAGACACGTAGGGTTTTTAGATTCAAATTTGAGCAGGGTTTTGACGTAGACTTGGGGGTTTGGACACTTTTTACCATTCTCTCAGGGACATGACCCTTTACAGGTCAAATGTTAGGGCCATTATTTAGAAAGACTTGACAATTATAAAGAAATGACAAACGGGACTTCAGACCAGAATAAGACAAGCTCAAAACCAGATATATAACCAACAATACCCATGATAGACCTCTTTGTACACCTGTTGAAGGAGGGGGAAAATATATACTTGTAGGCTCTATCTGTATAATTGTCTGTGGTACAGGAGGAATCTGAGAAGTACAAGGCATTTGTGAAAAAGAAGGAATATATGATGAAGAAGGCTGCTCTTCTTTAGAAGTACTAGGTTGTGAAGGATCTTTAATCCTAACTTTGAATCTCCTCTAAGCTCCCCACTTCTACCACTTCCACTACCATGACCATTCCCACCTCTTCCTTGATGTCTGCCCCAATCTCTGTCGTGATCTCCTCAACCTCTTCCCTGATATCTACCTCCTCTCCCTCCATCATCTCCACTACTTATGGAATGTCTCCTCAAGGAAGGTTCCCTTACTGCCCCACCACCTCCATTACCACAACCATCATCATCCCCAAGATCCACCATGGGTGGAGCTATCTCATTTGGCATTTTCGATCATGAAAATGGATAGTGCACAAAATACTGGGAGTAATCAGATGTCATCACTACATCAATTGTATCTGGAGCATACTACCATTGAATAGGCACTACTTGATGATGCTCCTATATTGTGGTGTGATAGCGTATCCATTTTCATCAATGAGTATCCTCCTCTCTATTCCTCACATATTCACGAACACCCTATGGCATAGGCTGAGCCATAGCAAAGTGATGAAGAACATGAGTAACCCAGTATTTCTCTAAGATGAGAGGGGTCTGCCCAATAAGATATCTCTTAGTACAAACAAATGGAATCTATCAAGAATCATGACCCCAATCCTCAAAATCTAGATAGGGTCTCTAGAAAACTACTAAGATCATCCAAAGAGTCACACTAGAATACAAGGTCACCCCACCATGGTTGTACAATATATCTGATAGAGGCCATTTTAATTACATAATTTAGATACCTGTTATCCAATTTTTCATAACTATTCAAAATTGGATAGGTGGGGTTAAATGAGACTCCCACAAGGGTAAAGCCTAGCCTGTGCAAAATATTTGGTAATTTTTCTGGTCCTTGTTGTGTATTAGATATCTTTTTCAGTCTTACTGTTCACTTTGATCCATGCAATATGTCTCTGCTCTGAGAAACCTTTAAATTTGGAAGGGACAATTGTTATAATTTGAAAAAGTGATCATTGTAATGAAAACCCTAGCTATCTTATGTTTTGTCATTACCTTTCTTGGTCACTTAAAATGATAAGTTTCCCATGTACCTTTTATCCCATTGGTCAGTCATGATATCACTTCATGTTCTATGTTTACTCTTTTACTTCATGCTATTAAGCGACTAATACCTCAGTCAGGTTATGGCTTGTTTAAACCTTGACTTGGAAAATCTTCATGAGATCCCATGACCCTTTATACTTCCTACATCATGGTAAAGCTTCATTCTATGATAGGTTAGTGTTTCCCCTTTGGTCACCAAGTCTTGATATAAATTAAGGTTTACCCTAATTATCATGAGATTAAGGGAGGGCTGTCGGATGAAAGAATGATGGAATCAATGATGGTCGGGTAATCACCTGATCTCAGTCAAAAGGAAAAAAATGTCTCCCAATTTTGTGACTGAAGGGATAGTCACGTAGTCTCTTGATTCAAAAGTAAAGAATGTCTGATGTGGCAATACAGTTGGCACATTGTCTGGGATGATCAAACAAACATAAGCCAGTTCAAGGTTGACAAGTGGTAGCATGGACCTGAACCTTCATGGTCAGTCGGGGGATCGTCAATCAAGGTGTGAATATGCCAAATGTTCATACGATAAGGAGGTTTCATTAGTCGCCATGTCTTGAAGATGAAGTGTATATTCCATAGTGATCGGAGATCTAGTGACCGCCATTCAATCAAAGCCAAGGTCTATGACAGTTGTAGGGTCGCTAGATCTAAGCTGCGGTTAATAAAAACTCAAGAGACATGTTGACTTAAAAAAGAAAAGATAACTGCAGTCGGTTGGCAGTTAAGGGTAGGGACACAACACGGGCTAAGAAGGTCAAAGACAAAGAAAGGATGATCTGAGAGTTCTCATTTAAAAGAAAACAGGGTCTCAACCTTGGCCACCCAATAAAAGAAAAGGATGGTTCCACATGATCATTTTTAATTATTTAAATTCAAAAAATATCTTTGCAGATCAGATTTGAACAGTAATGGCAGCCGACTGTAGAGGTTAGATGGATAAGGGGTGACCTTTTAGGAGGAGTAAGGGTTAAGTCAGCTTTTTTGAAGGGGCAATCTGATTTTTGGCAATATTCTTTGTGAATAGTAAAGGCCAAATTGACCCAAATAGGGGCTTCCAAATCAGATTTCATTACATGTATTTCAACTGGTCTTCTTTCATATCAGATTCACCACCCTTTTCTCAGAGATTTTCATTATAACAAGGCTTCTTTTCAATGATGTATCTGATCTTTGATGGATAATCTCAGAGTTTCTTCTGATAGATGGGATAGTTAGGGTTTCTTTTGTTCAAAGTAAACATATTGTAATGTAACCCTAATAATTTTTTGGACTCCAAGCTTGCCTGCTGGGGAGTATATATAAGTTTTGGGAGCTTTTAGAGCTCAGAGTTTTCCTTACTTAGGAGTTATCCGTGGCATTTTTTCTGCCCTCTAAATTTTATAGTTTATAATCCTTCATTGATATTCATATAGTGCAAAGGCTTTTTGTGAAATTTTCTCTATCCCTGGGCTTTCTTGTCTAAAATTATCTTACTAAATTAGAATATACTGAATGATTTTTCAGAGAAATATTGGAGTTCCTGAGCCCTCTTTCTTTCTACAATTTTGTGTACTATTGTGGATGATCTAATTTAGATGAGTTTGTGGATATTCTTAAGTCCCCTGTCATTTTGTCTCATCCCTATGCCTGATTGCAAAAGTAGATGTTTTTTTGTAGGTCATAGTCCGTGTCTACTTATAGTGAATATGTTATTGTATATGAAATTACTTCTTTCCCTGAATAGCCTTTGTTTATCTTAGACCTCTCTATGAAATACTTATGCAAGCCTATCCAGAAAGTTGTGTTCTATTAGATCCAAGGTTTCATGATGTGTTTAGTTAATGTGTTATGATTTAAGTTACCTTAGGTGTATCACCTAGTAGGATAATTTGCTTTTAGTTATTTCCCTTTCATGCATTCCTTCTATCTCTTTTCCCTCAAGAATTTATTTTTATGTTAAGAAGCAAATTTGGGTGACATATCAAGAGGAACTAGCCTAGAAACTAGAGGTCTCATCTCAATTGGCAAAGGTCCCACACCTGGAGATGATTTCCATGTTACACTAGATTACCAAGACTACAAGAGCTTGGGTAAGGGTGCAAATCTAGGTGTTCAACAATTCTGGCATGCCCGGTGGGACTCCATAAAGAATTTTATCTTGAAATTCATGCTATCACTGATATGCTGATGACATGATTCATGCCTAGAAGAGGTCATTCTATTGCATATCTGGTGACTCCAAAGTTCTACTGGTTTCAAAGATCAAAGTGCTGGTATATTCCAAGTTTTTACATATTTTAAAATTCTAGCTAACTATATGAGTAGACATGTCAAGTTACCATGGACAGTTAGGTTACCCTCCTTATTATGATAATATTTTTCAGTGGGCTACTCATCAACCATACCAAATCCCTCCAAAGCCTACTTTTACTCCAAGATTCCATACTATACAAGGCCACCAATATATCCAACATGCCCCAAATGATTATGCTCTTGTGAGAGATTATGAGCAAGCCCTCCAAAGAGAAGGCCCATGGGCATTAAAGGCACAACAAGATATGCTAATGCATAGGAAGTTGGCTCACCACGCTTACCTCCCACCCCCCCTTCTCAGCTCAATTGGAAGAAGCCTCAGACCTCAGATTTTATATGAGAAAAAGAAAAGATAAAGGCTAAAGTGCTTGACATGATCAAGCAAATATCTGAGATAAAGAATTCGCAGCAAGATATGAAAACTCAAGCCTATGAGAAGAAAGATATGGAAAATCAAGGCTATCTTCAAAGGTCAACCACCTACCATGAAGCAATGAACTTTTAGCCATATATCCCTGAGATTGGGATGCTACAAGGGAGGCAATTTGAAGAGGAGCTCAATCGCCAAGCTAAAATTATGTCAGCAAAGTTGGAAGCTCAAATTGCTGAAAGGGAACGCCTTGACCCTGAGATTCCAAATTGGAGGTATCATTTTGTCCCACACCCTATGCATGATTAACCTGCAAGGCATTAATTTCCAAGCTTCAATGTTCTTCTTGAAGCACAAAAGCCAACAGAGCACTTGCAGCCGCCTCTTGAACATCAACAACCTAGAGAGGTGGTTGTAACAAGGGTGGCATAAAGGAGCATCACCAAGGTGGTGCAAGCTTTGACTTACCAAGAATCAAGGAAGATATTCCTTCTATGTCTTTCCTTAAGCCCCTTCAACTGCATATTCCAAGCTTCAAGGAAAAGGCTTCTGCCCAAGAACCTATGATTGAAAATTAGTCCACTAATCTACAGGGGTAGTTTGTCCAAGGAAATGATTCATCCCAAGAGGCCTATATTGTCTCTTAGGGTGATGAATCTCTATGGAAATGGCCATCTCTTCCTCTTGGTTGTCAAATTCCAAGCCTTTGCAAGGGTACTAGCTTACTATCCAGGCAAGAACTTGTGGTAGATGAGCCTCTTTATGATGATGCAGAAGAGATGAGGTCAGAAACTTCAGACCTTAGTGAAGACTATGATGAACTTGGATAGAAAATTGAGAAGGTAGAGATGGATATTCAAGTTTATATCTTGGTGAACCTATTTGAGAGGCTGCCCATCCTTGTTGGTGAGGAAGTAGAGATTATGTCATTTCTTATGATGAAAAATCAGTCAGGCAAAAGATCCAACATCAGCAAATGGTGGATATCAAATAAGATGATATGACCTTGGTGGATGATCTTCCTAATTTCATTGAGCAGGATGATGAAGTTATTTTCATAACTACCCCTTCAACTTTGCAGTAGCAAGAGGAGAACATTGACAAAGGCTTTGAAGAGTATGATTTTTCAAAGATCATAGGGATTTTTTGTGAAGGGATAGATGATGAACCCCTATTCCTTGGAGTGGGAATTCAAAGTTGTGTGCCTACTATGGAAGATCCATTTTTGGATTACTCTTTTTCAAGGAATCTGCCACCTAAGTAAAATTTGGAGCCAATTTCAGATCTTCAGGATCTTGATAGCTTTGATGAGCTTTTGGTCAGTTTGAAAGAAGAAGATGATTGTTTTTTGACCATTAAGGAAGAGATGACATGTATTTCCATAGTGAAAGAGGAAAAATGTGAAGAGAAGGAAGATGCCACCAAGATGGTTTCCACCGTCAAAATCTCAAGGGGCTGCCCTATCAGATACCTAGCCCAAATGGAGTTTGCTGAGGTAAATTCACATGATCAGATTGAGGTAAGTGAATTTGATCTCATTTTTGTAGAGGCAACTTATTATTGTTTGAAAAATCTATACATGCCCCATGTACTTTTAATTGTTCTTATGCATGTGCTGCAAAGTTTTTTAATTAGAAAAGGTAGCTACTTTAACAATCTAGTGAATGGTTTTGTTTAACCAAGTTTGTTTCACTGGTTAGCTTAGGGTAGATTATATTTTCTGCTTTCTTTCAAATCTTTCTAGTCTAATTTCCCAACTTTTCAAGAAGTGCCCATGCACGTAAGTTTTTCTTTAGATTGGTTTCTCTATCAGAGGAAGGTTTTGTTTGTAGAAATGAATCCAAGCCCAATGGAATTTTTCAGAGGCCACTAGTTCTCAATGTCTAGCAGGCAGACATCCTGCAGAAATCTCCAAAATTTTTTTTCATAACTATTCAAAATTGGACAGGTGGGGTTAAATGAGGCTCCCACAAGGGTAGAGCCCAGCCTATGCCAAAGATTTGGTAATTTTTTGGGTCCTTGTTTTGTATTGGATATCTTTTTCAGTCTTACTATTCGCTTGGATCCATGCAATATGTCTCTACTATGAGAAACCCTTAAATTTGGAAGGGACGATTGTTATAATTTGAAAAATTGAGTGTTGTAATGAAAACCCTAGCTATCTTATGTTTTTTCATTACCTTTTTTAGTCACTTAAAATGCTGAGTTTCCCATGTGCATTTTATCCCATTGGTCAGTCACGGTATCGCTTCATGTTCTATGTTTACTCTTATACTTCATGCAATTAAGCGACTAATACCTCAGTCGGGTTATTTCTTATTTAAACCTTGAGTTGGAAAATATTCATGAGATCCCATGACCCTTTATACTTCCTGAACCATGGTAAAGCTTCAGTCTATGATAGGTTAGTGTTTCCCCTTTGGTCGCCAAGTCTTGATATAGATTACAGTCTACCCCGATTATCATGAGATTAAGGGAGGGTCGTCGGATGAAAGAATGAAGGAATAAATTATGGTTGGGTAATCGCTTGATCTCAACCAAAAGGTAAAAAATTTCTCCCAATTTCATGACTGAAGGGATACTCGCGTAGTCTCTTGATCAAAAGTAAAGAGTGTCTGATGTGGCAATATAGTTGGCGCATTGTTGAGGCTGATCAAGAAAATAGAAGCTAGTGCAAGGTTGACAAGTGGTAGCATGGACCCAAACCTTCATGGTTAGTTAGGGGATCGCCAGTCAAGGTGTGAATATGTCAAATGTTCATACGATAAGGAGATTTCCTTAGTCACTAGGTCTCGAAGATGAAATGTATATTCCATAGTGATCAGGAGATCTAGTGATCGTCGTTAGATAAAAGCCAAGGTCTATGATAGTCGCGGGGTTGCTATATCTAAGCTACAGTTAATAAAAACTCAGAAGACCTGGCAACTTAAAAAAGAAAAGATAACTGCGGTTGGCTGGTGGTTAAGGGTAGGGACACAAAGGCTAAGAAGGTCAAAGACAAAGAAAAAATGATTCGACGATTCTCATTTAAAAGAAAATAGGGTCTCAACCTCGGCCGCTCAATAAAAGGAAATGATGGCGCCACATGACTATTTTTTATATTTTAAATTCAAAAAATATATTTGCAGATCAGATTTGAATAGTAATGGCAGCCGACTGGCAGAGGTTAGATGGATAAGGGTTGACATTTCAAGAGTAAGGGTTAAGTCAGCTTTTTTGAAGGTGCAATCTGATTTCTGGCAATATTCTCTGTGAATGGTAAAGGCCAAATTGACCCAAATAGGGGCTTCCTAATCAGATTTCATTACATGTATTTCAATTTGTCTTCTTTCATATCAGATTCACCACCCTTTTCTCAGAGATTTTCATTATAACAAAGCTACTTTTCAATGATGTATCTAATTTTTGATGGATAATCTCAGAGTTTCTTCTGACAGATGGGACAATTGGGGTTTCTATTGTTCAAAGTAAACATATTGTAATGTAACCCTAATCATTTTTTTGACACCAAGCCTACATACTGGGGAGTATATATATATCAGTTTTAGGAGCTTTTAGAGCTCAAAGTTTTCCTTAGAAGTTATCTGTGGCATTTTTTCTTCCCTCTGACTTTTACAGTCTATAATATTTCATTGATATTCAGATATTGCAAAGGATTTTTGTGACATTTTCTCTATCCCTGGGCTTTCTTGTCTAAATTTCTCTTACTAAATTAGAATATATTGAATGATTTTTCAGAGAAATATTGGAGTTCGCGAGCCCTCTTTCTTTCTATAATTTTTTGTACTATTGTGGATGATCTGATTTAGATGAGTTTGTGGATATTCTTCAGTCCACTGTCATTTTGTCTCAGCCCTATGCCTGATTGTAGAAGTGGATGTTTGTTTGCAAGTCATAGTCAGTGTCTACTTATAGTGAATATGCTATTGTTTGTGAAATTACTTCTTTCCCTGAATAACCTCTGTTTATCTCAGACCTCTCTATGAAATACTTATGCAAGCCTATCCAGAAAGTTGTGTTCTATTAGATCCAAGGTTTCATGCTAAGATTAGTTAGTGTGTTATGATTTAGGTTACCTTTGGTGTATCACCTAGTAGGATAATTCACTTTCAGTTATTTCCATTTCATGCATTCCTTCTATCCCTTTTTCCTCAAGAATTTATTTTTATGTTAAGAAGCAAATTTGGGTGACATATCAAGAGGAACCAGCCTAGAACCTGGAGGTCTCATCTTAGTTAGCAAAGGTCCCACACCTGGAGATGATTCCAATGTTACACTAGATTACCAAGACTACAAGAGCTTGGTTAAGGGTGCAAATCTAGGTGTTCAACAATACCCTAGGATAACTTTTGCTAGGTCTTTTGCCATGTCTACTTTTATTACTCCAAGGATTTATGATTTAAAACTGGTAATATGTGGTAGTCAACCACTGAACCTATGCCATGGAAAAATGGTTGTTAATATGCTTTATCTGGATGAATATGCTCTATTTATTACTATGGAATTATGATCATGTTTTATGAATGAATTGACTATTTGAGCAATAGATAATGCATATGTACTTTAAATGATTATTTTCCATGAATTGTTTTATCCTAACAGTTTAAATGTAGTGCATCAAAGTAGAAACCATCATCTTGTTTAGGAGATCACGTCTATGTGTTGGACACTTGACTTGGTCCTGCAGCAGACGCACGACGCGGATAAAACATCGATGTAGCATTAGTGGAAGTTTTTTGGTTAATCCAGGTGGAGAAGGTTGAGAAAAGACTTGGGAAATGTAATAATTTCCCTGATGAAATCTAGCAGAGAGTGGGAAGTCAAATCTGCTGTCTAAGTAGTTCTTTCCTCTATGGACCGATTCCATTTCCTGCTTTCTAGATTTCCTTTATGTCAGTTGTTTGTAATAAAAGATCTTCCTTTTCTTAGGGCGTGTTGAGTTTAGCAATTAGATGTTTTCCTATAAATAAAGCCTCACTCTTGTGTGAGAAGGAGGGTATTATTTATATAGTTGCAGTATAGTTCAATTCTATTGTTTTACTGTTGATGAGAATCTATGTACTCTATTATTCATTTTAATGAGCAAATGAAGTGTTGAGATTAGTTCTGTGTAATTGAGTGTTTTGGGTACTCACCCAAGGGGGCCCACTTTGTGAGGAATCGATAGCTAGATTGATTTTAGTTCAGTTCTCTTTCCTACATTTCTATCATTTCAATTCCTATGTTGACTAGCTCCTGTAGCCAAAGCCACAGGACAACTACCGCTTCCTATGACAGAGTAACTAAGGCATTATAGTTAGTTTGTGCACTCTTCCATTTTGCTAGTAGCATTCACTTCCACCATTTAATTTCAAGTATTTACTTTCATACGAATGCTTTAGCTTTCCTTTGAGTATTCATTTCATGCACCAATAGTATAGTTTCCCTTTGAAAACACTTACTTCCTACAGCCATAGAATAGTTTCTTTCCAACATTTGTTTCTTGCAACAATTATAGAATGATTGGTTAAGAAATTGCTTGGTTCATATATTTTGCTGGCCTATTTCAAGTAACATGTCCCTATGTTTGACATATTAAATGAGTTTATTATAAAGAGGATGAAGTGCTTAGTTGGATGTCCAATCCCTGAGTTAATGGATTATGCCTAGTTTCTGAGCCTTTATAATGAGCGATCATTTTTGGCACCATTGCTAGGGATGGTGTCGAGCCTGGTTCTTATTTGACCATTCCTAGGATTTGTTTTCATGCTTTCATTTCCTTCTTTAAGTATATTAAGCCTCATCTTGACAAAACAAACCGCTATTCACATCATTCCATACTATGTGCATGCATAATAGATGAAGATACGCCCGAGGAAGGTACTTGCCAAATCAATCTAGTAACCTATTTGAAGAAGAAAACTAGTTTTTTGATGCTATTGTTGAGATTCAATAAGCCCCTTCATCCTCCTCATCTTCTGAGGATGACTTCTATGGGTTCTTCCAGGAACAACCAGAAGCCAGTATATTTGCTGAAGCCTTTGCCAACCTAGAACTCCAAAATCCTAGAGAAAAAAATCCTTGGTAGTTATTCATCTACTAACCTCAAAACCCACCCCAAGATCCACCTCAACAGCCATGAAGGATGGCCAATCCTACTACATTCCCTTTTACCATCTCCGATCAGCTTGATAATAAAAAACTCAATAATATTTCCTCTTCTGCTCTTCCAAAATTTTATGGCCTTGTCACAGAGGACCCAGATACCTTTCTCTATGAGTTTGATATCCTTTGTAGAAGCTATGAATACAAAACTAATTCCCACAAACTTAATCTTTTTCCTGAAACACTTTAAGAGTCTTCATTGTGATGGTTTATGGGCTTAGGACATGATGTTGTCCACAATTAGGATGAAATGAAGGATGCTTTCTTGCTAAAATACAAGAAGTACTGTTAAGGAAATGATATGCGAGGGGATGACATATTTAAGATGTCACACAAGGAGGATGAGAGTCTTGAGGATTATGTCTCAAGGTGTTAGTAATAACTGGCGGCGGGGTGAATCAGTGGCCTCAAAAATTAAACCTTAAATCAACCCTTAAAACTTATAACCACATATTATGCCTCTAGTTATCTTCTGTCCTACAAGATGAATGCCTTGAAATACTTATAACAATTTACTATTTGTCAGATTTCTTTGTTAAATCTTCTTCTGTATGTTTACTGATAAGCAGACATTCATTTACAGAAACACAGTAAATAAATAGAGTATACCAATCAATCCAGAATTGCATATGTGAAATGTAAAATAGTAAAGAAATGAAACATAAACACATGACACATGGATTTTTAACATGGAAACCCTGTTGAGGGAAAAAACCACTAGGACCGGTACCCCAAATTTTCACTCTTCTAAAGTGATCCCTATTAGGAGCCAACCTTGTTAAAGGTTACAAACACACTATTAGGTGTTACCTTGTTAGAGGATGTAAAAGATAGTTTGTCACCTTGTATCTGGCATCTAATGCTACCATCCTTTATCAAACACTCACTTGGCCTATCAATAGGTATTGGGTATATCCAATGCTACTTTCTATGATCAAAATTTTTCATACTCCTGGGGATGTATCTCAATTGTAAAAGACTTTCAAGTCTTGTTCGGTTAAGAGCATTGATGCTTCAATGATTAAACTGAAACACTAATGATCTATTCATACATACAACTCAATTATAGATTTTCAGATCTATTGTAATTCCATTACCTCTCTGATCAATATAATTAATTATACCTTTGCTCCACACTGTTCTTCTCTGTGATGTTGTCTCACTATTTCTTGGCATCTACAGAATGTAGCTCTTTCCTCAGCTTGTTAATCAAGACTGAATGAAGAATTTTTTCTTGTTTAGATTATCTTAAACATCTTTCATCATTTCTCTTCTTCACCCCACCAATTGTAATGAATTGGGTTTATATCTTTATAGACATAATTCACCGTTTCTTGGATTTCTTGATCCTTAGCGTGTTCCAAAATTATTTCCAATAGATTTAAAGCAAATCTCTAGTCTTATCTCATAGAGATCTTCTTGCCAACTGGACAAAGCATCTTTAAGTCAATTACTTATTTCTGGCTTTATCTGGATGATTAAAACATTGATAAGTATCAGTTAACTCTATAAATAGCTCTTGACAGCTAAGCATTTTATCATTTCTGAAATCTCTGTTCTGTCGGTCAACACTTGAGTTTTTTATTGGTTATAATTGATTGTTCTGTCAGTGTGAATTTAGTTGTCTTCGGGAACTCCATCCATTGGGAAACACTATAATTTTATCTGTTAGGTTACACTATGCTTTGCTCGTCAGGAAACACTATGAATTTTCTCAGCGGTAATGCTATGCATTTGATCATCGGGTAACACTGTGACTTTACTCTTTTACTCTGACCGTTGGTGTGCACTTCATCGGTGTATATAGTGACTTTGTGAATACTTGACTTATATGCATTACTAATAGCACAACCTTTGATTCATTGGTTCCTTGAAGTCTTTGGTAGTATTTCCATGACCATACAGATAACATTAAGTTGACATCAATGATAATATAATACATTAACTAATTTAATGCCTTGCATGATCATCAAATTAACATCTTCAAACATTCAATCAATTACATGTCATTAATATCTCTTTTTGGCATTGATGGAAACATACTACATTATCATACTCTAGTATTTCTAATACAATATGAAATATACAATTTCATCAAGCTTTCCTAATGTAACTATCACAAGTGTCTGACTTTTGGTAAGCTCAAATAGCTTTGATTTGATTGGTGCAGCTTTCTATCTGTCCTCAATCCCTTCACTGGATAGATGTAGAATATTTCTTTCTCTGATGTGGTGTGTTCTCTCCCTATGTCAAATTCTCTCCCTTTGACTGTTCTCTTCTTTTGATGTTTCTTGTCAGCGATTCTCTCCCTTTGTATGTGCTCTCCCTTTCTGATTTCTTCTCTCCCTTTGGATACTGTGATGGATATGATCTCTCTCTGAGATGATAATGGATACAATATCTCCCTTTATCAGTATGAATCTCTCCCTTATCAGTATGATAATGAGGTATCTCTCTCCCTTTGACATTAATGCCAAACAAACATTTTTGCCAAATGGATCTTTCTATCCATAATATATTCCTTGAATTTCCCAATCCATCGGTAATAAATCTAGTGCTTGGAGTAGATAAATACCTTATTGTGTATAAATTTATCTTTGAAGTCCATCTTTCTTCTTTCATTTACATGAATGATATTCTGATAATATGTAGGATGATGTAGCCTTCTAGTCATCTTAATGACTAGTAGACAAGGGTCTGACCCCTAGTCTCTTTCTCAAGTATTGAAATGCATCCTTGGGAAGTGGCTTGGTGAAGATATTGGCCAATTATTCCTTAGATTGCTCATACTCAAGTATCACTTCCTTTGCCTAAACTTGTTCTCTCAAATAATGATACTTGATGGAAATATGCTTTATTTTAGCATGCATGACTGGATTCTTGGAAATATTTATTGCATTGGTATTATCACAATAGATAATCACTGGTTCAAGAATTTGCATATACATACCTTCCAGTAACTGTTTGATCCATGCAATATTTGAGAAAATTGCAGTAGCAAAAACATACTTTTCCTCTATAGTAGACTAAGAGATGTATCCTTGCTTCTTGCTGATCCCTATGACAAGTCTGTCACCCATAAAGAATGCTCCTCTAGTTGTGCTCTTTCGGTCATCAATATTTCCAGCCCAATCAGCTTCGATAAAAACCTTAAGTTCAAATTTCCCTTCTCTTCTATACCATAAGGCATATTCCTCTGTATTCTTCAGATATCTTAGGATTCTTTTCACAGCATTCAAATGTGATTCCCTGGGATTAGCATAAAATCTTGCAACTATTCCTACTACATGTGCAATATCTGGTCTAGTATGTACAACATACATGAGTTTTCCAATCATAGATCTATACAAAGTTTGATTTACCTCTAATGACTTGTCCTCCTTTGTCAGCTTACATCCAGTTGCCATCGGTGTTCCAACTAGTTTGGATTCTTCCATCTTGAATATTTTCAGTACCTCCTTGATGTACTTGGAATATGTAATAAAAATACCTTCATCTTATTGCAAAATCTATGGACCAAGAAAGAAATTGATCTCTCCAAACATAAACATCTCAAATTATTTTCTCATCTCATTAGAAAATGATTTGCATAGCATATCATTGCCTCCAAATATGATGTCATCAACAAATATTTCAGCAATTAAAATGTTAGCATCAGTATCTTCCTTCAAATAAAGATTATTGTTTTCACTAGTCCTTACAAATCCAATACTTATGAGATAGGAATGAAATCTTTTATACCAGGCTCAGGGTGCTTGTTTCAATCCATACAAGGCTTTGTGTAGTCTACATACCATGTTTCTCTTGTCTGGATCAACAAACCCTTCTGGTTGCTCAATGTATACCTCTTCCTCAAGTACTCCATTTAGGAATGCAGACTTGGCATCCATTTGGTATACCTTGAAGCCTTTATATGCACCATAAGAAAGTAATATTCTCACTCCTTCTAGCCTAGAAATGGGTGTAAAGTTCTCTCCATAGTAAATCCCTTCATCTTGTGCATACCCCTTGCATACTAGTCTTGCTTTGTTTCTGGTGACTTCTCCATTCTCATTCAGTTTATTCTTGAATATCCATTTTGTATCGATGACATTCTTATCATCTGGTCTCGGTACAAGTGTCCATGTATTTTTTTTCTCTATTTTCTCAATTTCCTCATTCATAGCACTTATCCATTCATCATTATCAAGTGCAACATTGACAGATTTGGGCTCATAATCACAAATAAGACATCTTGTGTTTAGAGACTTACTTCTGGTTGTCATAATAGCCTTCTTGTCTCCTATGATTTTATTTTTTGGATGGTTCCTTCTAACATATCTTGCAAGTAAAGGTTCAATCCTCTGTCTATCATCATGATCATCATTTTGTTCTTTATTCTGTTCTCCATCATTTGGTACATCATCTTGAGCAATATTCTGATCGTTGGTATTTGCAGCCTGATGGTCAGGTGAAATGATCTATTTCTCGAGAACTCTACATTTTTGGTTGGGTAGAGTTTTAGGTTCCTCATTGAAAGAAAACCTGATGTAGTCCTCTGGCTCTTTAGTGCTTTCCTTTTCATTCTTCTCTGCAAATTCATCTATCTTTACATTTGCACTTTCAACAATTTTGTTAGAGGCTTTATTGAGACATTTATAAGCCTTGCTTTTGGTGGAATACCCTAGGAAGATACCTTCATCACTCTTGTAGTCAAGCTTTCCATTTCTATCATCTTTTAAGATATAACATTGACTACCAAAGATATTGAAGTAACTTACATTGGGTGTGTAACCATACCAAAGCTCATAAGGTATCTTTCTGGTGTCTTTCTTCAACTGTACTTTGTTCAATGTGTAAATAGTAGTACTGACAGCTTCCCTCCTAAAGATTTGGGTGATCCCTTTCTCTATCATCAGTTTCCTTGCACAATCAATAGGGTGTATGCATCAAGTTGTGGACCAAAAAGAGGGGTATAAGTGGACACATTTTTCTTGAAATCGGGTAAACCTGATCTTGGAACAAGCATTTCAGAGTCATGCACTCAAAATAAGAAGATGTGTATAAAGTAAAAATTGTAGTAATCTAAATCTAGTTTCTAAAAAACTAATTTTTTTTAAAAGCAGATAATATTAATAGGGTTAAACCTTGCATGCACAAAAACATGTTCCTGGTTTTTTTGGAAAAACATAACATAGTTGTTTCCATGCGCGGTACAAAAGATATAGTTATATTTAGTATTTTTTAAATCCCTTTGGTAGGATGATAGGTAAGACTGAGATCTAGAAGTTGTGTATTTTTTTGTAATTTTTTGATGAGTATTATTTTTCTATGATTTTTTGAAGTGATCGCATCTTGAAAATTTGGTACATGTTCGTGCACTAGGCATAACTTGCATCAAAATAATAAAAAATGATTTTTTTTTTAAAGTGTATATAATCAAGTGTAGAACAATAATATGTAATTTATTTGTGATTTTATTAAGTATATCAAAAGTTATTAAAAAAATGGTAGACATATGTCTGTGAGGACAATCAAGACACTCGTAAAGAAAATTAAAGTTTACTATGCTAATGTTGTCAAAAAATAGAAAAATTTATATGGTTAGAAAGCTAGGAAGAAGTATGAGATTATGGTAAAAATTATAAAGACACCCAGTTGACAAATTGCAAACTTGATGAAAATAAAGTCAAGAATTCATCTTACAAGATGAAAAAATGTCTAAAAGAACAAAAATGGAGGGAAAATGAGCCTCTAAGCCTTTGGGTCATTTTCCAAAGCTCTTCCCAAGCCATAACCCAATCAGGTTTGTAAATTTTAAATAACCTGATTAGGTTATGAAAATAAAAAAGTACTTTAAAACCCTATTAGGTTTTGAAGAAGTAAAACTTATGCATTTTATTCTCCATAACCCGAGTGGGTTTTGAAGAAACTAAAATAGGCTTTACTCTGGAAGCCATAACTTCCACATACGGAGTCCAATTGACTCTGTTCAAAAAGCATTGGAAAGATATTGAGATGATCTAACACATTAGTAACTGGTGATCATCTTTAGGAATCAAAATTTTTTCTTCCATCAATTTGAATCAAGTAAGGTATAAAATAGGCACTCATTATTGCCCATACACGCAAAGTATAGGAAAATTAGTATGCTCTCTCTCTCTCTCCAAATATGTGTGTGAGAGAGAGAAAGATTGAGAGAGAGAGAGAGAGAGTAATGATTTTCCTATATGTTTCATGTATGGAGAATAATTAGTACCTATTTTATACCTTACTTGATTCAAATGGCTGGTAGAAAAATGTTGATGCCTAAAGATGATCATAGGTTAATAATGTGTTCACTCATTTCAAGATCTTTCCTACACTTTTTGAGTGGAGTCAATCGGACTCCGTATGTGGAAGTTAAGGCTTCTAGAGAAAAGCCTATTTTAGTTTCTTCAAAACCCGATCAGGTTATGAAGAATAAAATGGATAAGTTTTACTTCTTCAAAACCCAATCGGGTTTTGAAGTATTTTTTGATTTTTCAGAACTCGATCGAGTTTTGAAGTATTTTTTTATTTTCCAAACCCGATCAAGTTTTTTTAAATTTAGAAACTCGGTCGGGTTATGAGACAGATTGTGTTTTTTAATAATATTTTCTAGGCTTGGTTACCAAGCCGAGAACAATTTTGAATTTTCAATAAACCGATCAGGTTATATGAAATTTGAATTTTTTTAAAAGATGTGTCCACTTTTTTGGTCCACAACTTGGTGCACATACCCATGAATCTGTTCCTTCTTTCAACAATTACATTTTGTTGTGGTGTTCTCGGTGTAGAGACCTATCTTTTGATTCCATTATCATTGCAAAAGTTAGTGAATTCATTTGAAATAAATTCCCCTCCTCTATCTTATCATTAGCATTTTAAATCCTTACCACTTTGCTTCTCAACCATTTCTTTGTACCATTAAAACATCTGTAATGCTTCTGATTTATCTTTTAGAAACATAATTGTCATCATTCTAGAAAAGTCATCAACAAAGAGAATAACATATCTATCTCTATAATAACTCTTTGTCCTCATTGGTCCACATAAATCAGTATAGACTAATTCTAGAATTGCATTAGATGTATGGGTTTTTCTTTTGAAACTAGACTCTGTCATCTTACCTTTTGACAACTCTTACACATGATTTTGTTGGGCTTAGTCATCGTCGGTAAGCCTTTGACATTTCTATTTTTGCTAATATTTATCATGTTGTCAAAGTTCACATGACACAATCTTTTGTGCCATAACCATATGTATTCATTTGTATCAATCAAACAAGTGGTGTTAGTATCATTCAGATAGAATAAGTTACCTTTTGTCTGCTCACCAGTACCAATTAGACTTCCTGATTTTTTGAAGACCTTTGCCTTCTTATTTTCAAATGCTACTTTGTGACCTAAATTATTCAACTGAGAAACACTCAATATATTATAATTCAATCCATTTACCCAATAATCATTTTCATATTTTATCTAGCTATTCAACATTATGGTTCCTCTACCTTCAACTGGACAATGTGTATCATTACCCATTCTTACTGAACCACCATTATAGTATTCAAAAGTCTCAAAAATTTTCTTGTCACTTGTCATATGGTGAGTGCAGCCACTATCTATGATCCAAACATCATTTTTACTAACCTTATCTATGAGTGCAGTTTCTACATACCTTTCTTCATCATCCTCTGAAACATCTTTGACTGCCACAAATAGCATCTTGATTTCTTCATCAGATTTAGTGTTAGTGTCTAAATATTTGCATTTAGTTAGGTAACTAGCCTTCTTTCCTTTGTCCTTATAGTCTCGGGTATCTCTTCTTTCTGATTATCGGTATCTTTTATAATCACCTGTGTCAGACTTCTTCTCAAATGATCTGTCATTACTTCTGTCATCTTTTCTCCTGTTAGGATATCTTGTAGCTAAGTGTCCAATCTCCTTATAATTAAAACAAACAAGTGGTAATTTACCTTTGCCTCTCTGTATTTTTCTTCTAGCCATAAGTGC
This sequence comes from Thuja plicata, assembly GCA_018584345.1. NCBI lineage: Eukaryota > Viridiplantae > Streptophyta > Pinopsida > Cupressales > Cupressaceae > Thuja > Thuja plicata. The sequence continues at coordinate 1,527,323 of MU225010.1, read as the reverse complement.
TTCAATTTCATCAAGATCCTCTTCTTAACTTTCGCTATCACTATCTTTTCACATAGTGTGTTTATGACTTGATTTACTTATTCTCATAGAATTTTTGAATGTAGACTCTATGTTTGGTAAGACACTATTATCAAAGATATTCATATCAAATGAAATCAGTCTTCCAATAAAACTATCTAGAGTAACATTGTTATTTTGTACTGCTCTCATTTCTTGAATGGTTGATACTCTAATAGCATATGTAGGTAGTAAGGTTCTTAGAATTTTACTTACCATTGTATCTTCTTCCAGTATACATCCAACTCCTCGGATAGCATTGACTACCTCTTTGATTCTTGTTCTATATTGAGTGATGTTTTCACCTTCTTTCATTTTGAGATCATCAAAATTTCCTCTAAGGATTTCTTCCTTGGCTCTCAAAACATTCTTGTCACCACCATGTAAAACCATCAATTTGTCCCACATCTGCTTTGCAGTCTTGTAGGTTTTGACATCTTCAAATTCAGCATCGAAGAGTGAGGAAGCAAGCTCTATTATCATGCAGTTGTGCTCATGCTTCTCTCTCATTTTTTCAACTGTGGGTGCACCTGTGGGAAACACATATTCAGTATCTAAGTATTGAGTAACATCATTTCCAATACCTAATAAGTGGAGTCTTATTCTTCTCTTCCATGAAGCAAAATTGTCTTTGTTCAACTTTGGCACATCTTGTCTATTCATCTTTTGATCTTTAGCTTAGGTCTTGAAACCTTCCTTCCAAGCACACAAGATATGATACCAATTGTTAGTAATAATTGGGGGGGGGGGGGGGGGGTGAATCAGTGGCCTCAAAAAGTAATCCTTAAATCAACCCTTAAAACTTATAACCACGGATTATGCCTCTAGTTATCTTCTATCCTACAAGATGAATGCCTTGAAATACTTATAAAAATTTACTACTTGTCAGATTTCTTTGTTAAATCTTCTTTTATATGTTTATCGATAAGAAGTCATTCATTTACCAAAACATAGTAAATAAATAGAGTATACCGATCAATCCAGAATTGCATATGTGAAATGTCAAATAGTAAAGCAATCAAACATAAAAACATGGCACATGGATTTTAACGTGGAAACCCTGTTGAGAGAAAAAAACACTGGGACTGGTACCCCAAATTTTCACTCTTTTGAAGTGAGCCCTATTAGGAGCCAACCGTGTTAAAGGTTAGAATCAAACTGTTAGGTGTGACCTTGTTAGAGGATTTAAAAGATAGTTTGTCACCTAGTATTTGGCATCTAATGCTACCATCCTTGATCAAACACTCACTTGGAATGTCAATAGGTATCAGGCATATCCAATGCTAATTTATATGATCAAACATTTTGATACTCCTTGGGATGTATCTCAATTATAAAAGACTTTTAAGTCCTACTTGGTTAAGAGACTTTATGCTTCAATGGTTAAACTGAAACACTAATGATTTGTTTATACATACATTTCAATTGCATATTTTCAGATCTATTGTAAGTCCATTACCTCTCTAATGAATTTAATCAATTATACCTTTGCTCTACATTGTTCTTCCCTATGATGTTGTCTCACTGTTCGTCGATGTTTGCAAAATCTAGCTCTTTCCTCCACTTGTTGATCAAGACTGAATGAAGACTTTCTTCTTCTTCAAATTATCTTTAGCATCTTTCCTCTTCTCTCTTTTTCACCCCACCATTCGTAATGAATTAGGTTTGTCTCTTTATAGACATAATTCACCATTTCTTGGCTTTGTTGATCCTTCACGTGTTCCACAATTCTTGCCAATATATTTAAAGAAAATCTCTAGTCTTATCTCGTAGAGATCTTCTTACCAATTGGATAAAGAAGCTTTAAATCAATTACTTATGTCCAAATTTATCTAGATGATTAAAACAATGATAAGTATTAGTTAACTCTATAAATAGCTCTTCACAAATAAGCATTTTGTCATTTCTAAACCCTCTATTCTATTGGTCAACACTTCAGTTTGTTATCGGTGATAACTGACTGTTCTATCGGTGTGACTTCAGTCATCTTCAGGAACTCCGTCTGTCAGACAACACTATAATTCTATCCATCGGGTTACACTATGCTTTTCTCATCGGGAAACACTGTGACTTTTCTTATTTGTAATGTTGTGCATTTTCTCGTCGGGTAACACCATGACTTTTCTCTTTTACTCTAACCATCGGTTTTTTCTTTGTCAGTGCATACAGTCACTTTGTGAATACTTGACTTATATGCATTACTGATAGCATAGCCTTTGATTCATTGGTTCCTTGAAGTCTTTGGTAGTATCTCCATGACCATACATATTACATTAAGTTGACATCAATGACAATACAATACATTAACTGAGTTAATGCCTTGCATGATCAACTTAACATCTTCAAACATTCAATCAGTTACATGTCATCACAAGGTTCATGTTCAGTTTGTAGAAGAATACCCAACATGAGCTTAATCAAGAATCTCATAAGTTGCTCTTTTTGTGAGGCTTTCATGATGGATGCATAGAGGCATTGGACTTGATGGCTAGAGGAGATATCACCTAGGCACCATGAGATGATATCTAGAAGATCTACCTTAAATTCTCCAGAGATAATATTAAGAAATGAAGGGGATATAGGTCCACCAATCTCTTGTTTGATTTTAAGAAAGATATCATTAACAACATTGCAACTTAGCTGGAAACCATGTAGGTTAATAAGAAACATGAGGAAGCAGAGGCCATGCTAGCAGAATTTTGTCCACATTGTAGATAGAATAAAAGAGACTACAGATGCAAACTGGTTTCTAACATGGAGACTACACAAATGCTGACTGATTACAAACCAATTGACCTAGAGAACAAGCAATTTTTCTTAATCTCTTAGTGATGACCATGTGTGCAGAGACAAGGTATGCATTAGGATCCTCTTTCATTTAGTGGTCCTTTTTATAATAATCAATGGAAACCCACCATGAATTATCAAAATCATCCCTATAATAATTCCCAGAATTAGTGGTAGAATTACCCCAATCCATAGTGGCCAAACCCTCAAGGAGGTTGGAAATAACCTCAAGGGGCGTGGCAGCCACCACAAGGTAATTGGTAGCAAAACCTGTAGTGGTGAGGTGGCCAGGAATGGCCAAGTCAACCACAATAATTTTTTCCTACACCTATGCAACCTCCACAACAACAAGCTCTCTATCCACCTCCTGTAGCCACTAACCCACCTCCTAAGCCTACACAGCTACCTACAAAGCCATAGCCAAACCCCAACAATCGACCTCCTCTGCCTCACCAAAATGTGTATACTATAGACCCTTCACAGTATCCCATGCAATATCCTTCTTATGAAATCAACCTTGATGATATTTAGTTACGGTCTGGTACCACTCTACTTGCACTTGAGCCTTCTATGATCACTAAAATGCCTACTAAGGAGCCCAATAAACCTGACAATCCATCTACTCCAGTAGCTCCTACATCACTAGTTAAAACCAATCAGCATACCATTCCCCTTTTTTCGCAAAGGTTGCAGCATAGCAATACAAAAACCACTGATGAAACAAATTTCAATATCCTTGAACAACTAAATAATGTTAGCATCCAAATTTCCCTTTTCCAGGCAATCAAAGATGTTCCCACTTATGGAAAATCCATCAAGGAAGCTCGCTTTAAAAATCCTATCCGCAAGAAGAAGGATCCCCATACTATCCATGTCCTGGGAAAACTGGCGGACATCATGCTAGGGAAGATTACCATGCCAACATATTCTGACATTGGAAGCCCTATTGTCAAGCTCATTATTAACGGGAATACTATCAAAAATTCCTTGATTGATCTTAGAGCTGTCATTAATGTCATGACCAAAGACATTATGCAACTCCTTGGTATCACCAACCTCTGTAATACAACTACTGTCTTGCAGCTCACAAACAGTTCGACTGTAAAGCCTGATGGAGTGGTGGAGGACATTGTGGTTGACCATGATTCTTGGTCCTACCCTGCATATTTCATGATCCTCTCACCAAAAGCTACCATAGGAGGCTATCCAATTATTCTGGGATGTCCTTGGGTGGCTACTGTTGATGCCTATATCAGTTGTTGGTCAGGAGACATGACCATTTCTCATGGCCAACAAACCAAAACTTTGGTCTTGTATCCTCCTACTCAACCTCAGATGGAATTAGCCTCTCCCATATGGCCAGATGTAGGAGAGGAAGATGAAGTTATTAATTCAGTCTCCTAGTTAATGATGTTAACAAGGGATCCCTTCCTGTAGTATCAGGAGGAAGATAAAGTAATAACCAACATCATGCATAACCAGTATGGATTGAACTTAGACCCTTTGGATAGTTCCTTCCAAAACCACTCCCTACAGCCATTGTACTCTAATTACCAAATATCTTCCCTTGTATCTAACCAGCTCTATCACAAAATACTTCCCTATGAGATCCAATTTCCCTCATTGACTGATGCATCTATGGTCGAGCTCACTAAGAAACTGGAAGTTTCCCTTGAACATTGCTTGAACATTAATAGAAAACTTACTCCTCACCAGCAAACATCATTGACCAAGTTACCGAAGAACCATGCTATGGATTTTTCTTGGCATTATAATAATATGAAAGGTCTGGACCCAAAGTTATGCACACATAGGATTTTTCTAAAGGAGGATAAACCCTAGTAAGGCAATTTCAAAGGCGCGTCAACCCTACCCTCCCTAAGATAGTTAAAGCTAAACTCTAAAAAATCCTTAAAGTCAGCTTCATATACCCTATATCAGATAGCCAGTGGGTTTCCCCACTAGTCATAGTTCCTAAGAAAGGTGGCAAGTGGAGAGTGTGTGTAGATTATAAAGAGCTTAACAATGCCACTAAAAAGGACCATTTCCCTGTCCTGTCCATTGACCAAGTTCTAGACTCTCTATCAGGGAAGAAATACTTTTCTTTCTTGGATCGGTACAGTGGATACAATCAAATCTAGATTCTTCCAGAAAAGCAGGAAAAGATCATATTCACCTGCCCATGGGGGACTTTTGCTTATTCATTTTTACCATTTGGCCTCTACAATGCCCTTGTTACTTTTTAGCGAGCAGTTATCAGCATTTTTGCTAACATTTCCTATGACTATATGGAGATCTACATGGATGACTTTACAAATTATGGTGAAACTTATGAGGAAGCATTGGAAAATCTAGAAAAAGTCCTCACCAAGTGCAAAGAACACAACCTATCCTTGAACAGTGAGAAGTATTTTATGATGACGCATGGAATATGCTTGGTCACTATATATATGCTCTTGGAATTTAGGTAGACCCAGCCAAAATTGAATTCATTGTGAATCTACCTACCCTAGTTAAACATAAAGATGTCATAAGATTTCTTGGTCATGCTAGGTATTACAGAAGATTCATAAAGGAGTTTAGCAATATGGCTATCCCTATGTATTCACTGCTCACTAAAGATGCTGACTTTATTTGGACATCAGACTATGATGAAGCTTTCCCGCAGTTGAAGTCTGTACTAACTCAGACACTTTTTTTGCGAGGTCCTAATTGGAACCTCTCATTCCACATACATATAGATGCTTCTAATCATGCTATTGGAGCAATTCTTGGACAAAAGGAAGGTACTCTATAACATGTTATTTATTTCATTAGAAAAAATCTACAAGGAGCCGAGTTGAATTATATAGTTATTGAAAAGGAGCTATTGGTTGTTATCTATGCTCTAAACAAATCTACCACTATGTCACTAGTTATCAAATCTTTGTGCATACCGACCATGCATCCATTAAGTACTTGGCTAACAAACCTACAATCACAGGGAGGTTAGCTAGGTGGTTGTTGCTACTATAGGAGTTTGATATTACCATCATAGATAACCCAACCAGATCAAATGTGGTGGCCAATTTTCTCTCACACCTGCAGAATATTGATGAACCTATGGAAATTGATGACTGTTTCCCTAATGACCACCTATTCTCCATTACAACTCAAGCACCCTGGTACATTGATATTGCTAACTATCTAGTTTCCCAAAAGGTACCTCCACACTTCTCTCCAAAGGAAAAGCGGTTACTAATAGAGAAAACTTTCAACTTTTCATGGATTGTTGATTGTTTGTTCTATATTCACCCCGACCAAATATTGAGAAGGTGTATTTGAGAGGACAACACTTATGACATCCTATGGGATTATCATGCTAAGCCCTATGGAGGAAATTTTTCTACCAAAAGGAAATCCATGAAGATACTTAACACTGGTTACTACTGGTCATCCCTTTACAAGGATGCAGCCAATTATAAAAGGAAGTGTAATCGATGCTAGGGGATGTGGTGGCCTACTAAATCTGATGAAATTCCACTCTTTCCTCAGGTAGTAGTGACTCCATTTGATAAATGGGGAATCAATTTTGTTGGTCCCTTCAGTCCTGCATCTGATGACAATTCATACATACTAGTATGTACTGATTATGTAACTAAGTGGGTGGATGTTAGAGCCATGAAGTATGTCAGCGATAACATGGTTGCATAATTTCTGTATGAGGATATATTCACGCACTATGGTGTACCCTAAGAGTTAGTCACTGATCAAGGAGCTCAATTTACCTCTACATTAATTACTGCTTTTATGAATGAGTATAACATTCACCATTGGAAATCAAGCCCCTAGCATCATCAGGTGAATGGTTAGGAAGAAATAACAAACAAGGAGATATAAGCTATCCTCATGAAGAAAATTTAATTGCACAAGAAAGATTAGAGTAGTCACCTCCAAGAAGAAATATGGGCCTATCGAACTACATGGAAAACAACAATAAGGTTCACTCCTTTTGAGTTGGTATATGGAAAAATAGTTGTGATGCCGACTGAGTTTGAACATAAGACTTTACACACGACATTACAGCTCAACATTGATCTTACTGAAGCATAATGCGATAGGATCTTGTAGCTTAACTAGCTGGATGAGATAAGGAAAGCCACCCTACAACACACAAAATTGGTTTAGACATAGTGGAAAAAGTGGCAAGATTCTCATATCCTCTCCAAATATTTTTCTCCTGGTGACTGGCCGAGCTCTTTTGTATGACTCCAGATTCCAAGAAACCCAAGGTAATCTTACAACACTTGGGCTTGGCCCTTATGAGATTATACATATTTATGACAATAGAGCAGTTCAGCTATCCACTATCGATCCTATACATTTCAAGTTACTGGTGAATGGTCATAGTCTACGCCTGTACCATAAACCTGAGAAAAAGGATGATTTCCTATGAAAGTTTGAGATTTCTCCTGCCATAGCTGAACCTCCTCTAGCCAAAGAACCTCTTGCAGTAGAAGAGCCTCCTCCTCTTGTTGAAGACTTTCCTACAGTTGAAGGAACTCCTGCAGCAGAAGAACCTGCTCCAGCTGAAGATTTTCTTGTAGCTTAAGGACCTCTTCCTGCTGAGGGCATTCCTGTAGCCAACCGGAGTAATTATTTTCTCCGGTTGTCTCTTTGAATTTTTTTTGCATGTAGTCATAATAAAATTTTTGTTTCCCACGAAAATTACTTGTTTGTAATAAAAATGTCATCCCATCATCTTTTTCATCACCTTTTTCTACCATCATTACATTCACGTCACCTCATTATTGTGCTAGCTCAAACTTTTGCTTTGCCTACATCATCAAATCTTTCTCGATTTGATCATGTAATGGCATAATATTCCAAGGTATGCATTACTTTATTGTTTCAATTTTTTTTTCCTTTATTTAATATGATTATGATCCATTGTATTTAATATAGTGATTCAACCACAATTTTGTTGTACTTTTCCATGCAAGTGTGGACACTTGTCACCTTTTTCGTAGGGGACAATAAATAGGTTGTGTGTAATAAATGAAATATCTCATCAGCTCAAATATTCCATCAATTTCAAATCTACTTTTATAATTGTCATCATTTATCATTACTATTTTTCTACCAGAATTGTACTAAGCCGTCATGTCAAAAATGATGATTTGACAATCCCTGCGTAATCAGCCCTATCTTTTAAACTCAAAATCCAAGCTTAGATTCACAACAAGAGTTCAAAAATTTCTTTTGCGTCTTGTATGTATTACCCAGAAATGTAGACAGCTTTATTCAAAATTCTAGGCACAGCAGTAGCATTTTAGCAAATAGAGTTGACAGTAACAGTGGAATAAGAGGGTTTTTCTTGAATTTTTCAAAAATTATTTAAGTTTTCAAACAGTAGGATGGGTGGTTCTCCTATATGGCATGAACCAGAAAACCACTTCGTATTGTTACAGGACCAAGACAGTGTTCAGGTTTTTAACAGAGTTGTGTGGCTGACCTATTTTGTAAGGGTGAATGGTTGTGAAGAAGCCACGACACTATAATTCTTAAGAACTTACAACAATGGTGTTTTGTATGTTAAAGGGTTGTGAATTGAAGCTTCTAAAGCACAAATTTATGAAGTCTCTGGACTTCTTTCCATGGGAGAAGCATTTCTGCATGGGCACAACGCACAAACAACTAGAGCAAAATTTTCTTTACCAGTAGATGCTATAGTGGATTACACCAAATAGGGTGTTAAGAGGACATCTCTTCCAGGAAAGTATCGTCAATTGGTAGTTCATATTATCAGGTACACTACCTATGAAGGTTTTTTTTCCTTCCTACATGTAGTACACTTTAAATTATTGAGCCATTTTTGGCATGATCATTTAGTAAATGTTCCCAGTTTTCTTTATCCGCTTTTAAATTTAAGTGTTGAAGAGGTATGGAAGGGGTGGAAGAATGCAGTGACCCACAATGGTTTAATCAAGATTATGATGGAAAGGTCACTACAGGATGTCTCTCCCATGTCCTGGAATAGATTTATTGTAGTGCCTCATGTTTAGTTGCATGGAGAAGGGCCACGACCCAAAATTCAAGAACAACAAGGGAATAACCCTAATGAGGATGAAGAATTTGTTAAGAAAGATGAAAATTTGAGAAATCCTTCTCCTTCAGGAGTTAATGTGGATAATGTGCCATCTGGTCATCCAAAACCTACCTCAGGGAGTGGAGAAACTGACGTTCCCATAGTTTCTCAGCAAAATGATAAAAAGGGTAAGTGTAAGGCCAAGATGATAGAATATATGAGTCAGCATGTTCCTATTTCTATTGTTTCTCTTGCAACCACACCTGCTAAGAAAAGAAACCATTCAAAGAAGCAACCTAAATCTTCTATTGATAATCCATTGCGTAGAAGTGTTTGTTTGAACACTACAAAAAAATACAGCAAGGATTCCCCTTTTACAGTTGCCTCTTCTCCTGTCTCCTCCGAGGAGCCTTTAAAAGAATAGCCATAAGTAGGTAGTCCGATTGTAGAATGTCAGGGTATGATGGAAAAGGATCCTACATCCGTTGAAGTGGTTAAATAAGTAGAGTGTGTAATTTGAGAGGTAGCAGAACCTAAAGGAGCCAGAAGAGAATCTTCTTCTATAAAAGAAGGCAATCACTGGGAAAAGCCCCTTATTCCAGATAATGTGCCAGTTTGTGCGAACAAAGAGGAAGGCCCACAAGTAGCCAAGCTGGATCCACATAGTAAACTAGAAGAGGTAACTATTCATGCTCTCTCAGTTGACTATTTTAATGCAATGCAATATCAAAAGGTGATGTGGGAGTTAGAAAATACAAAATTAAGAAGGGAGCTCGACAGGAAACAACAAGAAATTGAATTCCTACAGAATATAATAAATGACATTACAGACATAATTTTGGATTTAATAGAATGCAGACCACCACCATGGTTTTATACCCTATGCCTTAAGGAGCAATTTCTACTATTTAAGTTAATGAGAGTCCTTTGGGATCTCAACTCAAGCATAGGAACCCCACAGGAATTTGTGGCCGCATACAATACATCACCTGATTGTGTTCATAATTTTTTATGTGAGTTATATATTCACAATTATGTTGTTCCTTTTAACAATGACTGGAATCCCCTACTTTTTATTCATGAGATACATTTATCTGCCCTCCTTTCCTAGACCTAAAATGAGATTAATTATGGAGAACAATTGCATAGGTACAAAATCCTTGAACAGTCTGTTTCATTGCCCCTTCATCTTGAAAGCCGGTCACCATGATGGATTTACTCTGATTGGATGCAAATTATTTATGGGTTTCATGATTTTGCACCCAGAAAAAGGATTCTGGAAATTCGTGAGGAATTTTTTGCAGCATTTGAGAGATTGTCACTATCAGACAGGGACAGAGCAGTCGAGGGATTAAAGAAAAGATGGGGGAGATTAACTATGGCACTCAAGAAGGTAGAACCACAAATTTAGATCATCTTGCGGGCTTCAATGAAACATCTTAACTGGTATATACACCAGGGATGACCGCCACGGCCTGAAAGATGGTTTCCACTCACCTTCTAGCCTCCTCTACTTTTATGGCTGCTATACAGCTGTGTGGATAATGAACTAGATGAGCAACATGAACTAAGCAGATGCATGAAGGTGGAGAGAGAAAATGGATTCTACTGGTGAGTGGGCACCTCCATGATTGGATAAATAGTGTAAAGAGAGCTCTGGGCTCTTGCAAAGATTCAAACTGTCTCAATGCCTGAGGACTGACACTAGTCTTCGTAGGGGGAAAAATGATAGGCCATTTTAATGGCATACTTTAGATACCCTAGGAGAACTTTTGGTAGGTCTTTTTCCATGTTTTCTTTTATTACTCCAAGACTTTATGCTTTAAAACTATTAATATGTGGTAGTCAGCCACTGAAACTATGCCATGGACATATGCTTATTTAATATTCTTTATTTGGATGAATATGCTTTGTTTATTACTATGGAATTATGATCATGTTTTAGGAATGAATTGTATGTTTGAGAAATAGATAATTCATATGTACTTTAAATGATTATTTTCCATGAATGATTTTATCCTAACAGTTTAAATGCAGTGCATCAAAGTAGCAACCATCATCTTATATAGGAGATAACGTCTATGTGTTGGACACTTGACTCGGTCCTGCAGGAGACACACACAGATGAAACATCAATGTTGCAGTAGTGGAAGGTTTCTGGTTAATCCGGGTAGAGATGTTTGAGAGAAGACTTGGCAAATGAAATAATTTCCCTGATGAAATATAGGAGAGAGTGGGAAGTTAGATGTGTTATCTAAGCAGTTCTTTCCTCTTTTCTGGACCGATTCCATTTCCTGCTTTCTAGCTTTCCTTTTTGTTAGTTGTTTGTAATAAAATCTCTGCCTTTTCTTAGGGAGTGTTGAGTTTAGAAGCTAGATTTTTTCCTTAAAATAAAGCCCCGCTCCTGTGTGAGAAGGAGCGCATTATTAGTATAGTTGTAATATAGTTCAATTCTGTTGTTTTACTATTGATGAGAATCTTTGTACTTTGTTATTCATTTTAATGAGCAAATCAAGTGTTGAGAATAGTTTTGTGTAATTGAGTATTCTGGGAACTCACCCAAGGTGGCCCAATTTGTGAGGAATCCATAGTTAGATTTATTTTATTTTAGTTCACTTTCCTGCATTTTTGTTATTTCAATTCCTATGCTAAATAGCTCCTGCAACCAAAGCCATAGGACAGCTATCGCTTCCTGTGGCCGAGCGATAGAGTAACTAAGGCATTATAGTTATTTTGTGCACCCTTCCATTCAAATAGAAGCATTCACTTCCATCATTTACTTTCAAGTATTTACCTTCATAGAAATAGTTTAGCTTTCCTTCGAGTATTCATTTCATGTAGCAATAGTATAGTTTCCCTTCGAAAGCATTTACGTCCTGTAGCCATAGAATAGTTTCATTCTAGCATTTTTTTCCTACAACAATTATAGAATGATTGGTTGATAAAGTGCTTGGTGCATATACTGGCCCATTTCAAGTAACACGTCCTTGGGTTTGACATATTAAATGAGTTTCTTATAAAGAGGATGAAGTTCTTAGTTGGATGTCCGGTCCTTGAGTTAAAGGATTATGCCTAGTTTTTGAGCCTTTAGAACGAGCGATCAATATCCTCCATACATGTATACATATGGATCCTAAAGACCACACAATCTATCTACCATTGGTCATGTATCTGGGATGTGCTCCTAGGCCCAGATCTACAAAAGAATGAAACCCAGTGATATAGACCTATCCTATCGATACACAATCTAGTGCATATTGTGATATAAATGGGCTAGGAGACAGGTACCCCAAGCCATCCATCAAAGCCTCTATAAGAAACCCTTAATTAGTCTACTCAATCCAATAGAAAAACCCTACACACTCTGGTTTGGTACTAAGAATCCACCAATTAACTTGGCCAATAGAGCAGGATGGGCCAAATAATGAGTCTCCATGTGCTCCCAGGTAATATGTCACTCAAAAATCAGTAGATCCTGAAACAATTATATAGAAGCATCAATACAGACCTGGCCTGTCGAATCATAATAAACCTTCTTTCCCATTATAGTTATCCTTTAAATTTGATGGACTTCCTCAGGTTTAATGGTGATCTCATCGGTGGGAAAATGGAAGGTAATATGCTTTGAGGGCCACTTCTTGACCAATGATGTCAACAATCCCCTATTAAACTTATACTCAGGCATATATCGGAGCTACCCAAGTCCACAATTCTGAATAATTTGATGATCAACATCAAATAACATGCCAATTAGGGAGAACACATGAGGGTAAGGCCTTGACATGTTCAATGTCCCTCTATCAATCTATAACACACATAAACATGCAAAAAATTCATGCACATAGGGAAAAAAGAAACACATCCACAGGTACAATCTATAGTATGACATCATCTGGAGGTAAACAATAATTCAATCATAGAAAAATAGGCATTTATTAGATAGAAAAAGGAAAACATCACAATCATTGGCCTAAAAATGCTATTTTATAGACCATAGATGTTATTTTATAATGGGAAACATTGTTTTAACACCCATAAACAATTTTTTACTATGTCTCCAAAAATAATGGTTTACTCTCTGCAAATGATATTTTATGGGAAAAGACACTATCTATGAAGGAAACAATTTTATAACTATTGGTAGTGATTTATCATCCCTCGTGGGATTTGTGATATGGTTTAAAAACCTCCTTTGTCTTCTATAAGTCTAATGGTTGTATCGGGAATTGACATGCTGATCTTTTGATGCAACGACAACCCTAGCTTCTAACATGTGGTATCAGATCTTGGTCACAGGTTCAAATTACACAAGCCATAGCGAGTAATGCTGGGAGGGGAATTGTTGGACATGAGAAAAAATCCCTCATAGGATTTGTGACATTGTTTAACAACCTCACATGTCTTGTATAAGTCTAGTGGTTGTATCGGGCATTGGCAGGTTGATCTTTTGGTGCAATGACAACCCTAGCTTAAAATAGTAACTACAACAAACTATGTTTTCATATTAACCAAAATGATGAAAAAAACAAAGGAAATGCTATTTTATTAACTAGAAATGTTGTTTTAGGCATGAAATGACTTTTTACCTATCAAAAATAATGATTTCTAAATAACATGCTATAATTCAAATTTTCATCAAAATAAAGAGCATTAATTACAACCATAATGACACGGTTATCAATTGCGTACCATAGGTGAATAGTTGGTTGGTCACTAGTGATGTTTGATGAGCTCAAAGTGGTTTGACTCCACCAAGATCAACATCTCTCTCTCAGAGCTCAAAATCTCACGTAGTGAATAGTAACAATGAAAAGTAAAAATGAGTTTTACCCTATTAAAATAAATTTTGGGGGTATTAATTTTATTTTTTTAACAACTCTTTTTCTCCTTAATTAAACCTTTCTTGGCCTGATTTTTCCCAAATAGGGCCTGATTTGGAACAAATGAAAAGTAGTTTCTTGTTGCTTCTTTGCACTATTGTGAGTTTTGGAATTAACATCAACATTTCACTCACGTATTTTGATATTGGATTTTAATTTCATTTTGCATCCTTATTCAAGCGATCTTATGTAAATTTTGGGTCTAAGGGGGCATCATCAATCCAATCAGCAAATGCATAGAATTAACAAAATTTTCTCAACAACTAGAGCAACAACTTCATCACGCATCATATCAAGTTAACAGTCTTAAATGAGTAGATCAAGCAAAAAATCATGAAATAAGTAATGTTATCAGGTTCCATATCAAACTGCTATACCTTATCAATATTCATGTTTCAAACATCACTTGGCGCATATCAATTTCATTGCATCACATCAAATTGGTAGTCTTTTCATCAGAACATTAGGAGATAATTACTTCATCAAGATCCCTATCAAGTTAGTTATCTCGATCCAACTTTTGAGAGTAATTAGTTTCAACACTTCACATCAAATTGGTCACTTGCTTGATCTTTTAGAATCATTTCTTGCCAGAAATGAGTTTTAATGCTTCACATTAAAATGGTTATCTGGTCAAGCTCTCAGGATCTTCTCTTCAGATATTAGTTTCATCCCTTCACATCAAACTGATTATTTGATCAATTTTTTAGAATCTTTCTAATGGTAATCAATTTTATCACTTCACATCAAATTGGTTATACTTAATCATCCTTAACAATCAGACAACTAATCAATTTCATTCCTTCAGATAAAATTGGTTATTATGATCTCAATCTATCATCAAACATCAAACAAGTTTTGATCAATTTCATCACATCATATCAAATTAGTCATCTATTCTTCACACTAGTTTTATCAGTAATTTCAATGTGTCTAGTTCTCAAGAATTATGCGATCTCCAGTATCTCAATCAATTTTAATTCAATCAAGTTCAGAATCAATTTATAATTAGGAATAGTTTCATCAAGATTCATATCAAACTATTCAATCAAGCGGAATCTTATCAACATCAGATGTTTTTTGAATAAACATGTTGATCGAACATCAATTCAAAGAGGGGTAAATCTAATCACCTAAAATTGGTCTGGTCTAACCAGACGCCAAGATATAAAAATGAATTTCCCTAGGTCCTAGTCAAGACACCAAATACGGTTTTAATCTTAATTGTGTAATTAAGTCAGATTGATTTAATTACATAATTCATCAATAATCAGAAATCCAATGACCTAATTAATTCATTAATTAATCCTAGCCTAATAAATCAAATCAAAATAAAAAAATCCCATGGGTAAAGTATTAAATAAATTGAATTAATTAAATACCTCATTTATATTCCATCAAAGTGGCATCAAATTCAACTCATCAACCAATGATCTTTCGTTAGATAGATCACTCAAGGTTCAATCTCAACCATCCCTCATGGATGAATCACAACCATTGAATTCAAATTCAAATTTTAATTATAAATTTCTCTCCAATGGAAAATCTATAAAAGAAGTTCTTCTTGGCTCATTTTCATACAGAGTGTATTCAAGTAACAAAGTAATGTTAGCACGAGTCTAGAGTAATTTAGCATAATTGAGTTCATTTTCATAGAAATTGTGATTAATTCATGCATTTAGTAGCATACTTGAGTTCATTTTTAGATGCATTTAGGTATTTTTACTTGAATCTTCCATCATAGGATTGTCAATTCAACTTGAATTAGTGATAATAAAAGGGAATTTTGTGTTATTCATTTGAATCTTCTTATGTAGGAATAAATAGGATGATTTAGTAGATTAATTTCTTAAATTGGATTAAATTTTATACTAATCTACTAATGCAATATCTTATTGAGTGTTGTGTGTAGTTATTTGAAGGTACTCTCTCTCTCTCTCTCTCTCTGTGTGTGTGTATATATATATATATATGTGTATATATATA
>MU225010.1:1484925-1498164 GCA_018584345.1 Thuja plicata | reverse complement strand
CATGGTTAAAGTGTAGTTAAGGTGTGGTTAAGTAAAGATCTAGAGACTTAGAGACTAAAGGTAGTCTCCAAGTCTCTCAACAAACTCATGGCTAGCAAAAAGATCTAGAGACTTAGAGACTAAAGGTTGTCTCCAAGTCTCCAAATGGATGGAAGGTTAAGAAAAAGTTCAAGAGACTTAGAGACAAAGAGGAAAAGATGACTAGGGTTAAAAGATGAGTTAAAAGGTTAGTTTAGAGAAGCAAATCAGCATATGACAAGTATCAAAATCTGGTGGAATCTGGGCATAATATGCAAAAAATTGAGGAAAATGAGAAATTTCAATACACAGAGTTAAAGTGCACAGAATTAAAAGAATTTTATATAGTTTAAAGTGAAAAACAAAAAAGAATATTAAAGGAAAATTAAAGGCTAAAGTGCATAGAAACTATATTAAATGGAAAAATTAAATTTATATGCATAGTTAAACATAGGAAAAGCTATAGTTTCTAGAAAATGTATTTTATTTCAGATTTTTGAAAATGCATTTCGGGAAGAAATTTTCAACACAGAGGAAATCAGATTTTTGCAGAATTATGGAAAATTTGGACAGAATGAAGATCAAATTATGGGGATTAGATTTGTAAAAAAAGAAGAGACAAAATGTACATATATTTTAATTGTAAAATAAGATTTATTGGAGCTTTCCGGAAGGTTTTCTGAGTAGATATTTTCTCAGCAATTGTAATCAGATTTGAAATGCTTCTCAGTGGTAGAATGAATGAATTATACAGAGGATAAAATCAGATTTTAAAAGGACAAGTGGAGTTAAAAAATTGATTAAATATATCAGATATTTTGAAGAATTGGAATGCAAGTAAAATCATAATTTGAAGTCACGGAGAAGGATCAAATTTTTGGAAAAGAAGGAATGAGTGAAAATCATATTTGAGAGAAGGACATGTGTTTTCCAGACATAGTTTTTAGGGTTTCTTCTCTTCTATATATCTTCTTCTTTTCTCAATTGTAAGGGTTCCTTTCCTTTGCTCTATTCTAGTTTTTTCTTGTAGATGCCTAGTGCAGGTCCCTGTTGGTCTTGTGGAAATTTTATTGTAAGTTACACTTCTATGTCTTTGATATTCTAAAGGCTTATTGTCTAGATGTGTTGAAACAGAATCCATTAATAGAATACAGTGTAGTTTTCCATCTTTCATATTATCTTGTCTCTTTGCATTTTGTTTGTGCTCTAGTGTGTTTCACTTGTAAGGCATTTGAAATAAACTTGCTACAAGGTAGTTTGTCTAATTATTTATGAGTTCCTTTCAAGGAGAGGACTAAGTTTCATACATGATTTCAGAGAGAAAAGAATTGTGATAAGGATTTGATGCAGATGTATGTATATGAGAGGATAGTTTGTAAGGCACTCTATCTCAGCTGCATGTAGTTTGTAAGGCACTCTACAGTATCTCTATTAGTTTATCTTTGTTGATTCATGTTTTCATTGACTCTTTGCCCAAGGGATAGGCACTGGTCTAGGATATAGTTTGCAATTTTTTCTTCATCCAATATCAAAATCATTTCAATTAAATATACTTTTGTTACTTAGAACAAATGAGTTGAACTCATTAGGGACTCATATCAGCAGGATAGTGTCCATTTTAGTGATTCCTTGGAGAGTGAATCAACTAGGTTATCCCTCCTAAAAAGGAAGAAGGATGAAAGTCCTTGTATCACTAGTTTATGCTATATTTACAACCATGGTTTGTCTTGTTAAGTTTTGCATTTGGTTATGCTTGGTCATATGCATAATGTTTCATAAGTTGGCTCAATAACTCCTAATAGCAAATCAGTGTCCACATTAATATATATTGTGTAATCAGTCATCATAAAGAGGTAAAACCTGCCTGAGTATATGTGGAGCTCAAAAATGAAGAAGGAATTTGTTCAATCCTTAGCAATTAGGCTTTTCTTGGCTTGAAGTAGTATTAAAGGGTATAGTGTTCAAGTAGTTTATCAAGCACTGTGTTTCATGCAAGAAAAATCCCTAACAGGGTTGAGGGATGTTGACGTGCAGTCATGATTTCCCCTCGACCCTAATTATAGTTCTTTCTTCTTACATAAATGAATACTCCATCTTGTAAGATTTAACCTAGGTTGTAAAGTTGGGTTACACTCCCTACTAATTTCATCAAGACTATATTATTCCTTTAAAAAAAAAGTTTTTTTCATTTTTGGGTGTAAATTTTGGGCATGACATAGCCGAGCATCTCTACGTGCTCGAATACAAATAATTATAAATTAGTGCACAAAAACCTGTATGGAGTGGTTAGGATCAAAATTATGTTGCATTGGGTGTTCTTTGGGGTATAAAGACCTTCTCTAGGTGTTGTGTTGGTTTGATCAATCCATTCTTGAATACTTGCTATGGAAACCAGATCTAATTAGCCCTATCAGGTCTTTGAACCTTTCATCAACTTTGGGATATAGTGGAAGTGTTGGGATCTAAGACTTTGGTGTTGGTGACATCTCTAAAAAGTGTATTAGAAATTGTGGTTTTTTGGATGGGTTATCTGGAAATTGTAAACGTTATTTTAAGAAACCCCCATTCCTAGGGCCACTAGACTAGCCTATCTCAATAGGCCTAAAAGAGAAGTTCAATTCTTGAGACCAGTAGGACTTTATGGAAGTATTTAGAGGTTCCTAATTTGGATATTTTGGATTATTAGAATCCTAATACACTCCCAATGGTAAATATTGGATAAATAGTGCACAAGTTCATTGAGATGGAAGAGTTTTGAGGAGAATTATAGTTTGTGTTTTGGGACACACTAGTCTAGTATGATCAGAATACCTTGGTGATTTCCTAGCCTATAAAAAGGAGTTAAAGGAGAAACTAAAAGAAGGATTTTGGTGATTTTCTTGAAGGATAGTTGAAGAGGAGAACCCAAGTTATAGTGTAATTTGGGTGTAAGGACTAAGTGAACAAATAAAGTTGTGGTTAGGCTCATTTCTAACCTTACCCTACAAACCTCTCTACTAAGAGGTATTAGAGCATGTGGAGGATCATTTGGGAGAGTTATTGTACATTTCAGTGGAAGAGATGGAAGGTGAGGCTCCAAATATGCCTCCTAAGTTTATGAATGTCAAACTTTCAAAGATAGTGCAAGTTCAAGAGATAGAAAATAGGTGGTTGAAGAATAGACAAATAAGTTGAAGGGTAAAATGAAGGAAGTGTTGAAGACCTCTGAAATGGAAGAATAAAGGGATGGAGAGGAAGAGATCATTGAGCATTAATAAGAGGAGATTCTTTCAAATTAGAGGCCCTTCATACATACCCTCAAGTCCTTGGGAGGAAGAGATATGTAAGGAAAGTTTGATTTATGCACCTTTGAGGGAAGGATGGATTCTAATATGGTCATGGACTCGATAGAGTCCTTTGAGAATTATTTTGAATGTGAAGGTACACATAAAGGTCAAAAGGAGAAGATAGCCAAATCTAAGTTGAAGGGGGCAAACCTTACTTAGTGGAACTTTGTTCAAGGAGAAATGATGAAACAAGGAAGGAGTATGATTACTTCTTGGAAGAATACGGGTGCCAAGGTCAAGGAGAAATATATGGCTGGCGACTATGAAGTCCAACTACACAAGAAGAGACATAATATCTGACAGAAGGAGATGGATTTGAAAGCCTATACTAAATAAATTTCAAGATTATGCCTAAGGTCGAAGCTAGTGGAGAGTGAATGTGTGAACATAGAAAGATATCTCAATATCCTTAGAATGAATATATAAGAAAAATTGAACCTAATGTACCCTGATACATTAAAAAATGATACCAATTAGAATTGAAGGTAGAGGAGAAAATCAAGAGAAAACAAGAACATAGTAATAGAGGAAGAGGAAGGGGTCCTAGAGGAAGAGGACCAATTGGTGGAAGAGGAAAAACTTCAGATTCCATGGGGATGCAAGTCAAGAAAACTATCAAGGAGAGGGTAGTTCTTGATGAAGATTCAAAGGAAGAATATCAAATAGAAGAGGAATATTTGGAGGAAGGAATATACGTCCCTTAAGGTGCTACAATTGCATTCAGATCGGTCACCCAACCTCTAGATGTCCAGAGAGGACACGATCAAATATGCAAGGGGTAAAGAAGAACACAACTTGTCCAAGATGATGCTCAGATAGTGAAATCACCATCCAAGGAGTTTGATCTAGAAAAAGAGGTGTGCCTCATGATGAAGAGAACATTTTTGAAGGTCCCAATCACCCAAGAATCTTCTCAAAGGAAGACAATATTCAGAACTGCATGCAAGAGCCATGGAAAGGTATGTAAACTCTTAATTGAATCTAGTTAAATAGAGAGCTTGATATCTATTGAAATGGTGGAAAAATTAAAATTGAATAGAATACTTCATCCTTGTCCATATAAATTATTTTGGTTAACAAAGAACCAACAAAATATGGTAGATGAGAAATCTTGGGTAGAGTTTTGAATAGCGGAATATGAAGATAATTTTTTATGTGACAAGGTTTTATGTGACATATTGAAAATGGATGCATGCTAGATACTCCTAGGTCACCCTTGGAAATTTGATAGAGAATCTGAACATGATGTGAGAAGGAATAGATACACAATAAAAAAGATGGATAGAATTAAACTATGAAACCTCTTAAGGAAGACAAGGGTGACAAGTCAAATAAAACTAGATCCACCTTGGTAGGGGGAAAATAGATCATAAAAACCATTAAAGAATCATACATAGGGTATGCATTGACCCTAAAACCAAAGGACCAAGAAGTTGTTGCAGAGAGGAAGAAAATTCCCAAGGAGGTAAAGAAGTTGTTGGATACTTACCATGGGGCAATTTCATATGATTTTCCCTATACCATCCCACCCATTATGGACATAAGACATCAAATAGACCTAATACTAGGCTCGTCCTACCGAATAAGGCTTCCTACAAAATGACACCAACCCAAAATGCAGAAATCTATAGGAAAGTTTCATATTTTTCTTGACAAAGGCCTCATACAAAAGAGTATTACCCAATGTGCATTACCATCTATGTTGGATCCTAAGAAGGATGGAAAGTGAGGGATATAGATGGATTCTAGAGAATTAAACAAAATTACAATTAGGTATAGATTCCCTATTCCTAGAATTGAAGACTTGTTGGATCAATTGGGTGGTGCTTTCTATTTCTCCAAGATAGACCTTAAATAAAGCTATCATTAGACCAGAATTACCCCTGGGGATGAGTGGAAAATATCCTTCAAGACCAAAGAGGTTAGAAATGAATGTATTTTCATTCCATTTGGCTTGGTTAATACATCAAGCACCATTATGAGGCTTATAAATGAAGTCTTTATCAATTTTATTGGTGAACTCATTGTTGTGTATTTGGATGACATACTAATTTATAGGAGTAAGGAAGAACACTTGAAATAGATAGAAAAATTATTGATGAGGATTCCCGAACACAAGTTGATTATAAATCTGGACAAATGTGTTTTTATGCAAGAGGAACTAACATATCTTAGTTTTTTCCTTTCAAAAGGCACTCTTAAGATGGATCCTGAAAAGGTAGAAGCCATACTCAACTAGCAACCTCCCAAGACACCTAGTGATGTGAAGAGTTTACATAGTCTAGCCATCTTCTACATAAATTTCATAAAGATCTTTAGTCATATATGCACACCTATATTGGACACCATTAAAGGAGGTAAAAAGGTGAAGTTCTCTTAGATCGAAGAAGCCAATAAATATTTTGAGTTTCTCAAATCTAGAGTGGCACAACTTCCCATTCTAGTTCTTCGTGATTTTAACAAGGTGTTTACTATTGAAACTGATGAAAGTAATTTGGAAATTGGGGTAGTGATTAGTCAATATGGTAGGCATGTAGCTTTCATTTTAGAAAAATTGAATGAAGCTAAAAATAAGTATTCTTCGTTTGATCTTCAATTCTATGCAATGGTGCATGCCTTGAAAAAGTGGAGACACTATCTCCTACCAAAATAGTTTTTTGTTTATACCAATATCCATTCTTTAAGATTTTTGAATGGATATGATAAACTAGGTTGTGGCAACACGAAGTGGCTAGAGAAACTACAAGCTTATACCTTTATAATCAAGCACAAAAGGGCCCGAGAAAATAAGGTTGTAGATGCATTAAGTAGAGGGATAGATTTGGTATAGGAACTCCAACATTGATACATTGGTATAGATTCCATAAAGGATATATATGATAGAGATGCATACTTTGGGGAAGCATATTAGGTTTCCACTAAACTTATGGATGCATATCATACATAGTTCTCAAAATATCTTATCCAAAATGGTTTGTTCTTTAAAAGGGGAAAACTATGTTTTCCTATATGCTCCATGAGGGGTAATATAACAAAGGAGAAGCACTCTGGGAACATGAGTGGACACTTTGGGTTAGATAAAACCATCAAATTCTTAGAAGAAACTACTTTTTCCCTAAGATGCAGACTAAAATTAGGAAGTTTATGGAAAATTATGCCATTTGTCAAAGAGCCATCGGTGTCGATACTAATCAAGGATTGTATCAACCCCTTCCTATCCAAACTAGACCACGGGAGAGAATAAGATAGATTTCATAATGGGCCTTCTGAGATCAAAACAAGGATTTGACAATGTTTTTGTGTTGGTTGACATATTTTAATAAAATGGATCATTTTAGACCCTATAAGATTACTCATGATGCATCTCACATTGCTAATATTTTCTTGAAATAATTAATCTATATTCAGACATATTACCACACACCATCATTTTAGATAGGGATGTGAAGTTGCAAGGGTATTTTTGGAGGAGTATTTGGAAGAAGCTTGGCACAAAATTATCCTTTAGTTAAGCCTACCATCCCCAAACTGATGATGAGACTAAATTGGTCAATAGATCACTTAGAAACCTTTTGAGATGTCTAACAAAGAAATAAACAGTCATGGGATGTTGTGTTACAATAGAACGAGTATGCATTCAATGATACTATAAAAAGATCCACACGGAAAACACCATTTCAAGTCATCTATGGGATGCACCCTAGAGGCATCATGGAACTTAGGGACATGCCTAATGATCCAAATGTTAGCACACAGAAGATGAGGAGTTGAAAGAATTGATCATACAAGGGCATGAACAAGTGAAAGTTTTTGTCTAGAAGAATACTAAATTAAAAAAAAAAAAACATGCAGATCAGAAGAGAAGGGACGTTCAATTTCAAATTGGTTATAAAATATGGGCATATCCCCAAAAATGAAGACTTCCTAAAGGTGGAAACTCCAAGTTGGAGATGAGGAAAATAGGCCCATGCACCGTTCTTAATAATTTTGGTGAAAATGCATATGAAATCTCCCTACCCCCTACAATTTCTATTACTCTTATTTTTAATATTTCTGATCTTACCACTTTCAAAGGTAAGGGAGCTACTAATGATTCTTTGCAGGAACAAGAACAAGTGGAGTGGCTCAAATACTTACCTCATAGTGATCCAATGCAATTGAACAAGATTCTTGATACCAAGGTGATAAAACAAACAAGGAGACACACTTACAAACAATACTTGGTGAAGTGGAAGGGATTACCTGATGTTGATGCCACTTGGATGGATGAGAAGGCTATTGCACAACATGGAACCACATTAGAAAATCTCCTCTCAAGTATAACTTAAGTTTTTCTCACCAGGGGAGTATGGTGTAGGAACACCTATGCTCTCAAAGTACACTTATGGAATAAATTGAGGGTAATTAAGAAGGGAACAATAGATATAGGTTGTTTTTAGGCCTTTTGGACCCTTTTCTTTGTAATAAGGACCACTTTATAAGACTAGTTGCGACAAGGTATTATTATAAAACTTGGGGGTCAAACTTGGTGAAAGGTCCAAAAATGTTGTTCTAGGTTGGTTTTTATATTTTAGGATGGTTTTGGGTATGCCTAAACCATCTAGGTTCCAAATAGGTCCTAGGGAGAAAGGTCGAGAAACTTTGCAACAAAGTTGTCAAAGTTGAAAAAGTTGCTCGACAACTTTTGCAATGTTTCTTGCAACATTGTCATAACCATCCTCCAATGGCCCCAATATTTTCAAATTGGTTATATACAATGGTTTATGGGTGTATATATCAATGAATGTTAAACATGAAATGGTTTTTCATGTATTCAACAATTGGTGGCAATATTGAATGAATAAATACTATTTTCTGGAACTATCTCTATTTTTCCGTATTGTATGACCAATCTGTTATGGAATGGTATTGATTTTCTCCATTATTTTGTGTTATTCTATGTCGTGTCTCTAATTTCACTCATAAATTATTGGTTTTGGTGGAAGTTAGCAGAAGAAATCCAATGTTTGTCTAAGACTGGTTCAGAAACCCTCGCTTCATTAGGGTATTGCATAGATGTGCCCCTAACTTACAAATCCAAAGTGGGATTCTCATGGCCCTTGGTGAAATGAAAGTAGGTCCAGGTTTATTTATGATTCTAGGAGGATAGAGAAAGAGGAGCTCATTTGATGTTATTTCCACCAAGCCC
Source organism: Thuja plicata (assembly GCA_018584345.1). Lineage (NCBI taxonomy): Eukaryota > Viridiplantae > Streptophyta > Pinopsida > Cupressales > Cupressaceae > Thuja > Thuja plicata. The sequence continues at coordinate 1,489,632 of MU225010.1, read as the reverse complement.
TAGCCAAGCATCTCTATGTTCTCGATTAAACTTACTTACAAATTATTACACAAAAATGTATAGTGAGTAATTAAGATAAAATTTATCTTGGATTGGCTGTTCTTATGGGAAGAAAAATGTTATCTATATTTTGGGTTGGTTTGATCAATCCATTCTTTAAGACTTGCTATGGAAACCAAACCTAATTATCCCTGTTAGGTTTATGAATGTTGCATATACTTTGGGGTAAGATGGAAGTGTTGGGATCTAAGAATGTGGTGTTGGATACATCTCCCAAAATGTTAGAAACTATATTTTTTTGGATGATTTCTTTGGAAATTAAAAAAATTATCTTAATAAAACCCCATTCTCAGGGAAACTAGATTACCTATCTCATCAGGCCTTAAAGAGTAGTTTGGTTCGTGAGACTAGTAGGAAATTGTGGAAGTTTTTAGAGGGTCCTAACATGGATATTTTGGAGTATTAGAAACCTAATCCACACCTTATGGTGAAGATTTGAGAAATAGTTTAGAATTTCACGTCAGATGGAAGAGTTTTGAGGAAATTTGTATTTTGAACTTTGGAACACACACTACTCTAGTGTGATTAGAATTCCTTGGTGACTTCCTAGCTTACAAAAACAAATTGGAGAAAATAAAAGGATTGTGGTGATTTACTTGAGTGATAGTTGAAGAGGAGAACCCAAGTGATAGTCTAATTGGGGTGTAACGACTAAGTAAACAATTAATATATATTCCCAATTAAAGAAATGGGTGAATCAGTCATAGATTATGGTTTTTCACATTACATGAATGGAGACAAGAGTAAATTTGTGAAGTTGAAGATGTATACTAGAGGTGTTTTTATATTTGGTGATAATAATCCTTGTATTATCAGAGGTAGAGGATCAATTACACTTGATGGTAAGAATAACATTGTAATGTTTTATATGTTGAAGGTCTGAGACAATCTTTTGAGTGTTGGATAGCTAGTTGACAAAGGTTATAATTTACAATTCAAGGATGGAATGTGTAATATTTTAGTTTGAATTTCCTAGGCTTGTACTTAGGCTCTCTATCCGTAGATCTTGAAGCAAAATGACCAATATTTTTAAATGAAAAACATTTCAAGGGTATCTTTCTTTGATACTTACCATCTTTAAAATTTCTCTCTCCTTCCTCAATATCTTCCCATTCCTTAGAATATTTGGTTCCAAACTTTGATGAAATTTCTCCAGAGTCATATATTTTCTTATCCTTAGAAATAGTAGCCTTAAATGCAGATTCAACTTAAGAAAGTGCATCACCAAATTCACTCATTTTAAAGGTGGATAGATTACCAACCAATGTGTCTCTTGTTACTATAGTCAAGTTCATGTTCTCTTCAATAGAAATAACCTTTTTTTTTTGTAAGCAAGAGGCAAGGATCTAAGTAACTTAGAAATAATTTATTTTTCTTCCAATGTTCCACCAATGAATCTAATTCCAAAAATAATCTCATTCACCTTTAGTATGTAAGAAATAATTCTAATGTTTTCATCCTCACTCATCTCCAATGTCTCATAATGCCCATTCAATATTTCAAATTTAGCTTGCTTTGCACATGCATCTCCTTTGAATACAAAACCTATAATCAGTCCATATCTAATGTGCAATCTCTAATTACATGACCTTTTTATATTTTTTATCTGAAAGGCACTCAACAATGCTTCTTTTTCTATGATATTGTACTCAAATTGCTTCTTCTCATATACAATAGCACTAGAAAGATGCGCAAGAGGATTGTATTACTTCTTTGTGATCTCCCAAGAATCTTCTCTGATGCACCTCAAATATGTAATCATCCTACCCTTCTATATGGAATAATTCGTTCCTTCAAACTCCAGGCTCTCCTTGAAAGCTGTCATCCTGGATCTCCTCAAGCTATCAGGTTTCCAAAAGAGGACTTATATATGATACCTATTGTTAGGAATAAGACAACGTAAAAAAATGCACATGGAGGGGGGTGGTGTGAATCAGTTGTGTCCCAAAACTTAAAACCTCAAAAAAAAATTAACATTTAAATCCTAGATTTGAATGATGAACATTGAAGAAAGATCACAACACATTAATCAACACATAACACAAAGATTTTTGATGTGGCAAGTTGGATAAGGGAAAAACATGGTGGGAATCAAACCCACAAGATGATATACTCCATTAAAATCCCTATACCCTATTAGGAGGATTACAAGGGGAATGCACATGCATTCAGGCACATGGCCTAGAGCTCACTGCTCATATATGACAAGGTCTACAACCCAAAGGAAGAATTAATACCTTGCAAAAAGTAGATGGATGAGAATGATGAACTATAACTGATTCATGAAGATGATAATTTGATGATCACCGAGCTATAAAAGGGAATGCAAGACATTAAATCAGTTAATGTATTGAATTTTCATTGATGTCAGCATGATATAATCTGATTGTTCATACACATATTGTCATAAACATGAAGAGATGAAGAGACAAAGTTTATATTAGAGATAAAACATTAAATTATGTATACACTGAGTGATAGTAAACACTGAAAGACAGTGCACATTGACAAACAATTACAACCGAGCAAGTGTCATCAAACAGTTCACAGTGTATACCAAGCATAACTGAAGTTGCTACAGAGCATAACTAGAGTTGATGACTGATTAGAACTGAAGTTCAAGTACAAAAAAACACTTATCTATCAAGAGAAATATTTAGAGATTGATTTATTTATTTCTAACAATCAGTTAAACTAAATAATGAAAGAGATTTAAATCGTAGTTATCAAGGAGAGATCTATGAAATAAAACTAAAGCAAAGCTTTATAGATTAAAGAAATCATGGCGATTTTTATGGATCAAGAAGTGATCTATGATGAAAAAAAGGAGATTGAGTGGATAATCATGTCTATATAAAGAGACAAGGAATACATTATAATAAGAGGAATGTTGAGTATAATTTTGGTGAAGATAGAAGTCTTCATGCAGATCTGATCATACAGGCTGATGAATAGAGCCAAGGAAGTCTGCAGACACCGAGCAACAGAGGACAGAGCATTCACCAAGCAGAATAGAAGAAAGAAAGAGATAAAATAAATTGAAGAGCACATTTATCAGAGAGGTATTATTGGACTAAAAATAGATCTGAAAATATTCAAGTTAAAGTTGTATTATTGAACAAATCATTTACTATATCAGTTTAACCATTGATTCAGAAAATCTCTTAACAGAGTGGGATTTAACAGTCGTTAATGTATTGAAATATTCAAGAGTATCAAAATATTTTCTTATTGGCAACATAGTGAGTGCTAGGTCAAAAGAAAAACTGTTAGTTTTAAATCCTCTAACAAGGTCGCACTTAACAGTGTATTTGTAACCTTTAACAGGGTTGGTTCTTCACCGAGTTCACTTTGGAACAGTGAAAACTTTGGGTTACCGGTCCCAAGTGGTTTTTCCCTTAATAGGGTTTCCACTTTAAAATATATGTGCCAAATACGTATTCATTTCATTGCATTGATATTTTTCTTTACACACTATTGAAACTAGATTGGTTGGTTAACACTAAGTTTATTTACTGTTATTCGGTAAAGTCTAGAAAAGATAAACAATATATCTTACCAATCAATTTATATTTGATAAATTTATTTAAGGCATACATCTTGTTGGACTGAAAGATAACTAGAGGATATTATATTTGAGATATAATTTTTGGTTGGATTTTTGGTATTATTTTAAGGCCACTAATTCATCCCCCCCTCTCATTTATTCTAACAGACAATCCACTATGGACTAAACTCCACTAATTATGAGCTGAATGATACACTCTTTGTCATGCCAATACATTTCCAATAAAGTACATGATAAATAAAATCTTTTCCTCAATTGCAAATTTCACTCATACCTCATTGTTTGAAGGCATTAAACTCCATTACTGCAACTATCTTACCCTTTAGGATTATCCTTTACCATGGCTTCTTGCAATCTCTTTCATGACATATTTTGTGTAAAATGCACCAACATTGTACTTGACTACTATTACTATTGGTTTCACTACGACTTTGATGTTAAATGTAGCAATAAATGTCCCCATGTCTTTACATTATGACACTGACCTTATAATGGTCGCCATGTACTCTCACCATTGTCATTTGTATTCTATGTGGTGTGATATGTCCTCATTTTGATATCGAGGTCAAAGAAGTTGAATCCTGGACTGCAAGATTTCTTCCATCTTGATAGGTAAAAATTCATGGGATAGGTAAAAATTGAATATAATTCAAAATATTAGTGCACATTTTCTATCCCTCATCTTTTTTATTGAATTGGCTTCATGGATATTTCTCCCATGTTTACATTTAGTTTGGTTCATTGTCCTAAAATCGTCTGCTAGCATCATGGACCATGACAAGGCTAGGAGAAAGTATGCTGGTGCGAATGTGTTGGGATTTTTTAAAACTAGATTTGATTTTTGACTAAGTTTGAATATTTGGTAATTATCATAATGAACTAGAGACCATATTCAACCTTGGAAGAATTATAAGGCTGGTGTATTTGAATTGAGGAAATTGTTTAAAATTTTGCATTCTATATTTGAAGTTCATGTCCTTTTTTAGTGTATTTACCCCATATTGGTTTGTGTTTGAGTTGTGTTTTTAGAATTGTAAGTTTGTTGTATTGGTATTGAGGAAATTATTTAAGAATTTTTA
>MU225010.1:1469029-1484767 GCA_018584345.1 Thuja plicata | reverse complement strand
TGCAACATCTGTGTGTATGTGCACTTTCATATTTATAAAATTTGAGGCTAGCAATGAATTTTTTCTATATAAATTTGGAAAAAAAGATTCTCTATGTATGCATATATCATATTATGTAAACATGCACATCATGTATCTATTTGAATTGAGTTTTGTTGTTGTCATATTAGTGTCTGGATCAATAGTTGTTTTTGTATCCTAGTAACTTGGGGTTGAATTTTAAAATTGTTTGAGGTTACGGAATGAAGACATGGTACACATTGTTTGTAGTTGGAAGGAACTTTGTAATGTTGCTTTTGTTATTCGAGGATGGTTTTTCTTTCCCCACTGGTTAAATTCCTGGGTTATCTTCTATTCAATTTTAACTTGACTTAGAATTTGTGGCAATTATGAATTTAAGTTTTATGTTAAGTTTTAATTAGTTTTGACATTCTTATCCAAGTATTTTAATAGCTAATACAAATTTCCAAGATCACACCTTGAAAATCCTGAATATTTTTTAGAGATATCATACTCTTATTTTATGACTATACATGGTATGATTATTATTTAAAGGGTACTAGCTCAACGGAAGAGAACTTTATTTACAAGAATGAGGACGATGGTTTGATTCCATCGTGCCCTGATATGACTAAATTAAGGGCTAAATATATGAAAAAGGTAATGACTAAATATATGGCTAAATTAATGACTAAATAAATGACTAAATTAATGAATGACTAAAATAGTCTAGTCATAAACTCGATTCTGAGATAAATGACTGTAAATAAAATATTGATGGTCATGTGACCACAATTAGTAATTTATATGCAATTTTTAGTAGTTTATTTAGTCATATATTGTTGTTTTTGTACTTGTGGCAAAGTGGTTGTTCATTTTTCTCAATAAAAATCCCCAGTAACTCTTTAAAAATGTCTTATTATTATTAAAGGATATAATCAACAAAGTTTTAACACACCTGTGATTATGATTAAAGGATATAATCAACCAAGATCTTTTCAAACTCCAAATAAACCAATCATAACTATGAAAGGAAAATCAAAAATTCCTTTGTAGTTTATTAAAGATTACATGCAGTGGCTCATACTTATCTCAAAAGAAAAAATCATCAACCCACTAATCCAATTGTTCCTACTTCTCTTTCCCCTTCTCAACTATTGCTTTCTCTAGCACCATACTTACCTCCAAATCTTGGAAAGGAGTATGATTTAGTAGAATAATTATGTGTTACTCGTGCTAATATTTCTCTTTGGAAACTTCTTCAAACCTCTCCTACATATCATGAGGCCTTGCAAAAATCCTTAACCACTCTTCCAGTTCCACCACCTACATAGGACAACATTAATTAATTTTTGGAATGTATGAATGATACTACTCCCTAAAATTAAATTGTGTTTACTCAAAATGATTTAACTTCTAAAGAAGTTCAATATCAACATGATACCCTTATGGTGGTTTTCCTCATAAATGGTTATCTCATTCCTAGGACCTTAATCGATAATGGGTCTGGACTAAATTTTTACAACATTGATATGTTACCCAAAATTAAAGTTGGTGTTTAAACTATTTAACCTAATTCCATTCATATTCGTTTATTTGATAATATTGCTAAGAAAATGTTTGGTATTATCACATTGTCCATTAAGGTACATCCAATTATCCTATCTACTCTTATTCATGTCATGTATGTGCCCCTTAACTATAATCTTCTTTTGGTATGACCTTGGCTACATGCGATGCATGATGTTCCTTCAAATCTCCATCATAAAGTGAAGTTTATATACAACATCCTGATGTACACTCTTGTTGTAGATGATAGACCAAATAATTGTTTACATACTAAATCAAACATTAAAATTGTCTCCACTAAAGACAAAAAAGAATCATATTTGGAACCTAAAGAAGATCATAATCCTACTAGTGTTCTTTTGGATGATGATGATGTTTGGGAATCCTTATATTTCACACCAACTTATGTTGGATAATAGAAAGTTACAAAATTAGAACCTAAATAATCTCAATCTGACCATAATTCCAACATAACACCTTCTCTTTCTACCAAGGTTAGTAATAATTTTTTTCTATTTTAATCCTAAAAAAACCTTAGAAAATATTAATCCTAATTGATATGATATAGTGGTTTATGAGGCTCCATTGGCCCTTTTTTATATGGCTTCTCATTCTAATCCTGGTTATCATTTATTTTAAAAATAAGGGTTTAGTGGGAATGGATGTAGAAATCATGAACAAGGAATACAAGTTCCTTTAGGAAATCAAGGGCATGAACATTCATTTGGATAAGGATTTAATACTTTTAAGAAGCAACCAAGTTTTTATGTCAATTTCAATATCATATCTTTAGCACCTTTAAAACTTGTGAACCCTCGTGTTATTGATTTTGATTCTAAGAATTATTTTGAAACTTTCAGTAATGATGATGCTTTAACTAAATTCTTCAAGGCATATGATGACCTCCCTCACTATCATCACAATTAGGGGTTTCCTTAATGTTTCAATGCTAAAGCATACTTAGGAAAAGAGGCTAATTCTGAGAACATACATGAATTCTCTTTTCCTATGAATGTCATCCAACAAAGTAATATTTTTATTAATAAGGCCATTCATGTGCAAATGGATCCTTATAATACAGAAAAAATAGATCAAGATTGGAAAATGTCTCGATGAGAATGAACAAAATGAGATTACCTCTCTCTCTCTCTCTCTCTCTCTCTCTCTCTCATACACACACACATTTGGTATTTCAGCATCCTCCTTGGCAACCATGTAACCCCGGTACCCCCTTTCTGAATAGGGATCCTCCCTTGAAGTTACCCATGGTCCTTGTACTCCAACAGGACTATGTGGCCATTACTATATTTTGTTTCATTATCTTTTATTTCCCCCCTTTCCCATATTTTTTATTAGGTTATCACTTTTTACTAACCCACCCATAGGATCATCTAGAAACCACTTTATGGCTCCAACACCTATGGTGACCCACTCACCTAGGGTACCTAGTCCCCTACCCAAACACACAAGTCATGAAAACATCAAGTACTTTCAAAAGATCCATCTCACAAGTCTAGGGAACCCTCCAGTGCACTTAGGCCACCCAAACGAGTCCTAGCCTTCTATTATGGATTCTATCTTAAGACAAGTACTAAAATCACATGATTAACATCTTATAATGCCAACAAAACTATGTATAAACATTCATAAGGTACAACATATAACTTTCCACATGCCTAAAATTTGGCTAAGTCTGAATTTTTTTAAAATCACCAAAATCTAAAATCTACATCTTAACTCCTATAAAGCTAAAACCTATCTCAAACATACTCAAAGGTATTTATACAAATATAACTTAAAGTATAACAAATTAAATGTATCAGACTTATACTTAAACATTATATTTGTATAAGTCCTAGATTCATAGTAGAACTACTATTTTGTATATGTTGAAGAGATATACTCTGTATTGTTAAATTGTTTTCTTTTTGCATTCGGGTGTAATGGCATAAAACGTATAATTTTGGTTATTATTAAACTATTTTTGTTTCTTATCTTTACTGACTATCTCCAACCAACCTCTCTCTCTCTCTCTCTCTCTCTCTCTCTCTCTCATTTTGTTATTTTGTGTCTAATATAGGGCGTACGCCCTATAGGGTGCACACCCTATAGTGAGTATAGGGCGTGCACCCTACCGGGTATATGCCCTTTTTATGACATTGAATTTTACCAAGCCGAAGGCTTGGATTTTACTAGGAGTTCCAACCAAAATGCTTGGAGGATTCAAACAGGTCTTAGACGTGTTTTCTAGCAAACCTACAAAAAATAACATTTTTTTGTGTGTGCTCCCTGTTAGGTTTGCACATGGTTCAATAACAATAAAATCAGACAACATGATATTGTAGATCTCTCTGATAGCTATCTAACCATGTAATTTATTTTGAATTCTCATTATGTTAAGCATTTCATCTCTAATTTCTTTTCTAAGTGTGTCCATTTTTTTTTCAAAAACCAACATGTATTCATTTGGGCTTAGATTTTGGCTCGTTCATCAAATTTTGAAAAAAAATTACATTTTCAGAAACTAGATTCCATTCTACACACTTTTAAAAAAATAAGTTTTGATTTTCAATTAGTTTTCAATGATTTCTAGGGGGAGCACACAAAAATTTCACATTTTCAATTTGTGTCCACTTTAGAAAAAGGCAAAAAATCACACTTTCATCAAAAAATTAGTAGAAAAAACCGGGATAAACTAGGTGGTGTTAGCTAATTTCTCACTGGAGTGAGTAATTTTTATTTTTTTAAAGTTAAAATTTTAGGGGGAGCACACCAGACGCTATGTTATGTTTTTTCACAAAAAATAGGACCACTTTTTTCTCCCCCTTTTTGAGGGCCTTAATCTCCACCATTTCTAAAATAAATTAGTATTTTAGAAACTAGATTCAGAGTAGAACAACTCTTGTTTTTGTCACATTTTAAAATTTTTAGTGTAACTATCCTCAATTTCTCATTGAAGTTCAGAGTTTGCTGATTTCAGAAAAAAAAAAAGTGGCATCTTATACCCCCTTTTTGGTCCCCCATCTTTGTGCACTTACCCATGATGTATGGGCAATCATGCCTTTGAAGTTGGAAATAACTTCACTAAGGGTTTCCCTTAATGACATTATTGATAATGACACTTTAAGGGAGAAACTTCTACAACAACTTGAAATGTTGGATGAAGAACGAATTAATTCCCTTGAACACATTCAAGCATATATTATAAGTCCTTAAAGAAGTAGTATAATAACAAGGTGATAGAAAAATCTGTCTTAGTTAGAGATTTGATTCTTTATGAGAATTAGTGCCACATTAGTGATATACCTAAAGAGAAAGGAAAATCTAGACCTAGTTGGTTTGGACCATAAATCACAATAGAACTCTATGCTTCTAACAAATCTAAGATAGATGATATAGAGGGTATACCCCTTAGGTACCCCATAAATGCTATATATTTGCACCGGTATTATGCTTGACTCTTTCTTTCCTTCCCTTTTCTCCCTCCTTCCCTTCTTCATTTTGTTCCCGCTTCTTCATGCACATGAGTATATTTGGATTAGAGAATATGTATTAATAGTTTAAGATTAATCTTTTGTATTTTCATGTATTGCTTCATTCTTGAAAAAAATGTATGTAATTTGGTCTTGAATTTATGTTTAATATGTTAATCATTTGGTTAGGATATTACTTAAAGAGATACTTGCACACATCTTCATTTTATATGTTTGGATAGATTGGTGTTTAGTTAACAGTGTTAGCTAGATTACATGTTCATCTATCTATATATGCATGCTACATCACCTTAAGTTTCACTTAATTATAGGTATGTCTTGATTAAATCACATGTACATATCATTTTTAATCTCTATGCTACTGATTTTGAAATCAATCTTGATGACATTAAAAATAAAAATATACATAAGAATCATAAATCCATAAATATCAAACTGTCAACTATGTAGTTGGCACTATTAAAAATGTACCCTATATCTCAAAACATACAACAAGGCATATCAAAGTAATTTTCATCCATGGGATGATGACTCCTTTATCCCTCAGGTCTATGGTGAGAACATGGTGGTCATGATGTTGGTGATTGTGTATGGAATTTAATGGAGTGTGAATGGATCCTCAATGTGCTCCACATCTCATACACTCAAATCACTCCTTGTAGATCCTACAACTCATGTTGGCTCTCTACCAACTCCCATTGGAGTGACTCTCATTCCTCCTTCCCTAGCTGCATCTCTGCCTCTATCGGCTCAAAGAGATGCTTATGTCACCTAGGGTGTCATTGTGTTCCATACCTAATCAATGAAGATGAAGTGACTTGTAACACTAGGGAAAGATATATCACAACCTCATCCATGAAATGTCTTCATCCACTCATACCAATTTTCACATATAACAATGACATTAAAAATATGATACATCATACATATAGTTTGTATAAAGCTTTAAAATTTAATCTTTTAATAACTAGATCTCCTTCTCCATAATCAGGATTGTTAGTATCTATAACTTGTAGGGCTTTAACCCAGCATAATACTCGGGGCATGGACTGATTTAACTCTCTGCACTCTCACCAGATCACCTATCTCAGGGGTCCAGTCTCTATAATAAGGCTCTCTATGGTCTCCTACTAGGATGGGTAGTATCAATCTCCACTATTTCCTCCTCCTCAGCTACTCCATGGTTATTTCTTATGGGTGCCTCCTATGACATAGATCTAGGTTGATAATCCTCACCCTACTCGTCCTTTCCCTATGCATCCTCTCCCTTTTAAGAAGAGCGCCTTCCTTATCACAGATTAAATCCAAAAACTTGGAATCCTTACCCTTGTGTTAGTTACAACTACTCACATATAACCCCTCCTAGGATTATTCTAACAAAGGGTCTAAAGGAAAAATTCAAGGGCTCACACCTTTGAGTTCCTTCTAAGCATTGCTACAACCTTCCAACCTTCCCCTACTCACTTTCCTTAAACACTTAGCAAGTTCCATGAACCAATCATAATGGAAGTTTGGTTCATTGATTTGACACCATAATGAAATGTTGAGTAAGTGTCGAGTCACAATATGTGTCAAGTTGCAGTGTGTGCTGAGCTGTAGTATTTTCCAAGCATTCTTATGCATTTTAGGGGAGTTGTGCCAAAGATGTGACAAATTTTCTTACTGACTGGATGGGATGAAGCCATCATACATATTGTCAATTTTGATCCTAATCGACATGATCCAATAGCCCAACTTTTCCTACTAGGATTTTAGAGGGTGGTTTCTTATTTAAGGAATCCTAAAGCTTCTAGCCCTAACTAGTAGGGGTTTTGACTACAACTTTTTGTTAGGATTAAAAAGACAGAAATAACAATTACATGCAGAAATATAACCAATATCAGAGAATCATAAACCAAAACAGAAGAGAACACAAGACACAAAGATTTAACATGGTTCACCCAATCCCTGGGCTACGCCCACCAAACAAAAAATTCCACTCTTATTATTATCCAGTGATTACAATCTGATTGCAATGAGAAAATCCCTTATAACTCAATACTGCCACAAAACATACAACTTTCCTGGATAGTACTTTCCTGATCAAACACCACAATATTACACGTTTGAAAAGCACAACTTGTGTTTTCTATTTTCACCCTTTTGAATACCCTTTATGAAAAACATAAAATACCTCAAAGAATTAGAATTTATTCTGAGATCTAATGTACTTACCCTCACATTTTTCACTAGGCCTATTAGATAAAAATGGACAATTTTATAAAGGAACTTCTCTAATTCTGCAATCCAAAGTTCTCTCACCTATTCACATATTTAGAATAGGTTTAAAAACTTCCAATTCCAATCCCCTAAGCCTTGGTTCACCCAAAATTTTTCCAACCCTTCTGTATTCTCGACTGTGCATAGGTAGCCACATGGAGATGTCGACTTAGATTTATTCAAAACTCATCATGGCACCCTTCTTCCTACAAATCACTTCTAGAATCCTATAATACACATTAAAAAGTCTCATCTTACCCAAAATTAGATTTTTATTATGGTGGAAAGATGAGAAATTGACATTTCTCTATGAAACCCTAGGTTATTAAGGGTTTGGGACTCCCACTTACATAAAATTGGATATCTCACTCAAAACAAAACCTTAGAATCCCAAACCAGTTACAGATGAAAGATAAAACAAAAATTCAACTTTTCCAATTGGTCTCATGTTCCCATGCATCCATACAAAACCGTACACTTTCAAAAAATACAAAATGACAGGAAAAAGTGTTTTATTTTTATTGATTCAATGCAAAAATTACATCTCTATCTCTTTTCATTCATACCTGACCATATGGGGTAATTCAGAGACATTTTACAATGTCCAAAAGCAATTTTCAAAGGTTGTGACCATTGGGGAGTTAGTTACAATGATTTTTCAAAAGATGCATAATTGACAACTTTGCATTGACAATATTTTGTGCAGTTTTGCACTTTTTTATCTCAATGAGAAAATTGACTAATTCCTAACATGTTGGGGTTCCACATGAACCGAAAGAAATTAAAACATCAACCTAGACTCTAACATATCCTAACTAACATCTAAGCGATCCTTTGACAAACTTTGACCAAGAGGTTTATAGAAACACCTATTTGGCAAAGGGTCTTACAAAGTGGATATCAATATTAGGTTTGAGTCCCATGGACTTCTTTATTGTTCACCAATGTTCTAGGAGTGATAGATATCCTTGGAGTTGATATATTTGCATCATATTTTTAAGGTTCTTCTGCACCATACTCCTTTGGATGATTATAGCTCAAGTTTCTACTTGAGTCGATTTGGTCCAATGAAGACCCATGCTTCTCTATGTCCTTCTCTTCCATCCATGTTGCATCAATATCAGGGAGTCCTTTCCAATTGATAAGATATTGGAGATATGTTTTGTTTATGGTCTTCTTTAGCACCTTGGTTTCTAGAATCTTGTCTAATTGTATAGGTTGTCTAAGAAGAAAGTCCTTAGCCCATTCATCATCATCATCATCATCATCATCATCATCATCATCATCATCATCATCATCATCATCATCATCATCATCATCATCATCATCATCGTTGTCATCGTCGTCATCATCATCATCATCATCATCATCATCATCATCATCATCATCATCATCATCGTCGTCATCGTCGTCGTCTTCGTCGTCGTCGTCGTCGTCGTCGTCATCGTCGTCGTCGTCATCATCGTCGCCATCGTCATCATCGTCGTCGTCATTATTTGGATCATCTAATCTTTGTTCTGTACGTGCAACACCTACATGAAATTTGAAAGGAGGAAGATCACAAACATGAAATATGGGAGATACTGCAAGTGTAGGGGGTAGAGTAATGCCATCATAATTATCACCAAAATTATGTAGGGAAGTGCATGGTCCCAATCTCTTCGTATGGAGCTTGGTGTATCTACCCTTTGGCAACATTTCTTTTATTAAGTATGTTTGTACTTGGTCACCAATAAGAGATTGTGCAGGTTTTCATTTCTTATTTGTAGATGCTTTTTATTTGGGAGTGGTTTGTTGAAGATTATCTTTCACTTCTTCTTGGATTTTTTTTATCCACTGTGTTAAGTCTACACCTTAAGAACTGATCTTGGGATCATCATGGGGGTCTCTGAGTTTGAACACTCTTTTGGGGTGAATACCATACACAACCTGGAATGGAGTTTTCCCTGTTGATATGTTAACAGAGTCATTGAAGGCATATTTAGCCTGTGGGAGTATCATATCCCAATTTTGTCCATGTTGTTTTGTTGAACATCTTAGGAGGTTCCCCAGGGATTTGTTGCCCACTTCAGTTTGGCCATCCATTTTGGGGTGATAAAAAGAATATAATTGCAAATTTGTACCTAACTTCTTCCACAATGTCCTCCAAAAGTGCCCTTCAAATTTAGTATCTTTGTTTGAAACTATTGATTGTGGTAATCTATGGATTCTTACTATTTCCTTGAAGAATAAATGTGCAATATGGGATGCATCATAGGTTATTTTTCATGGGATGAAATGTGCCATCTTTCTGAACCTGTCTACAACCACAAAATATTATCATAACCCTATTTTGTTCTTGCAAGCCCCACTAAAAAATCCATTGAAATGGATTCCCAAGGTCTAGATGGAATTGGTAAGGGTTGGTAGAGTCCTCAATTTGTTGATAGGCCCTTAGATTTCTGACATATGACACATGCTTCCACAAATTTTCTGATGTCATGTTGCATCTTGGGCAAAAAATAATTAGTTCTCACATATTCAAGTATTTTATCTACGACAAAATTCCCACTCATGCCACCACAATATTTTTTGTTTATGATATTGTCTCTCTTATAGCATCTAGGAATACAAAGTTGTCCTCCTTTAAATAGTAAACCATCTTGAATTAAAAATTATTAGAAATCAGTATGGTATCTGTCCTCAAATTTTGTGCATACCTAATATATTTCATCAAAATCTAGATCACCTAAATACATGTCCTTGAGAGTATTGATACCTATGCTTTGAATTCTAATTTATTGGACCAATACTATTCTTCTATTTAGGGAATCAACCAATTTATTAGAGATACCTTTCTTATGCTTAATGGAAAATGAATAAGCTTGAAGTTTCTCCATTCATTTGATATATTTGACACTCAACTCATCTTAGGATTTCAAGTAACTTAATGCATGATTACCGGTATACACAAAAAATTCTTTAGGTAATAAGTAGTGCCTCCATTTTTTAAATCCTAAACCATTGCATATAGTTATAGATCATAGGTAGAATACATTTTCTTTGCATCATTCAGCTTCTCTGAGAAAAATACCACTGGTTTTCCATCTTGACTGAGATCTGCTCCAATTTCAAGATTACGTGCATCTATTTCAACTGTAAAAAAATTGTGAAAATTAGGAAGAGTGATTATAGGGTATTGGGATACCCAGGATTTCAAATACTCAAAAGCATCATTTTCTTCCTTTTTCCAAACAAACTTGATCATTTTTCCACATTTAATTGTATATAACATAGGTGCTCACACATGACTGAAACTTTTAATGAGTTTCCTATAAAAGGTTGCAAGACCATGAAAATCCTTACATCACCTTGGTTTTAAGGAGGTGGCCAATTGATGACTGCATCTACCTTTGAAGGATCCATCTTTAGTGTGCCCTTGGAGATCACAAAATCGAAAAAGATTATCTCTTCCTACATAAAGATGTATTTTTCAAGATTTATCATTAATTTATGTTCATGCATTCTTTTACGAATAAATCCAAGTGTATTAGGTGCTCTTCTTTGCTTTTTTTATAGATCAATATGTCATCTAAATAGACTACAAGAAATTTTTCACTGTAGTCTTGGAAGATCTCATTGGTAAATCTCATAAAGTTTGATGGTGAATTACTCAACCCAAATGGCATAACAAGACACTCATATAACCCTTTTGTTGTTTTGAACATTGTTTTTCATTCATCTCCTAGATTGATTATGATTTGATGGTATCTTGATTTTATGTCAATGATGGAAAAGTAGCAATCATTACCTAATTGATCCAATAGGTCTTCTATTCTTGGAATAGGAAATCTATATTTTATAGTGATTCGGTTTATGGCTATGCTATCAGTACATAATCTCCACTTTTCATCCCTTTTAGGTGCTAAAACAGATGGTACAACACAAGGGCTTATGCTCTTTTTGTATAAAACCCTTACCTAACAATTCATGCAATTGTTATGATATCTTTGCATTTTATAAAGGAGTCATCTTATATGGGGCCTTATTGGGCGAAGATGCTCCTGGTATGAATTTGATTGGATGACTTATATCCCTTAAGGGTGGGAGGGATGAGGGTAATTCTTTTTCTACCACATCTTGGTAAATATGTAGTACATTATGTATGTCCTTTAGTACTATTTTTTTCTCCTTTGGAACTTCCTAATCTTTAGGTTTCAAGACTAAAGTATAACCCCCATCTTTTGATTCTTCTATGGTTTTAACCATTTCCTTTTTTCCAATGACTATCACAATGGGTTCTTTTTCTATTTTTGGTTCTGGTAGAGTTTTCATTGTTTAGGAGAATCCATCTTTGATTAAGGTGTAAGTGTTTTTTCTTCCACTATGTGTGGCATCCACATCATACTTCCATAGTCTACTGAGGATTAGGTGACATGCATCTATTTCAACTATGTCACATAAGACTTTATCTTTATAATCTCCTATTAAGAACTCAACCCAAGTTTTTTCTTTCACCAAAGCTTGTTGACCCTTAGTAAGCCATGAAACATTATATGGATAGGAATGAGGAAATCTTTGTAACTTTAACTTTTGGGACATTTCATTATAAGCTAAGTTTTATGTTGAACCAGAGTCAATGAGTAATTTATATACCTTTCCTTGGCATTTGTAACTAGTCCTGAATAAGGTATTTCTTTGTGGAGGTTCTTGGACTTGAGGAGTCTTCAAAAAGGCTTGTCTCATCATCAAACCTATACCTTCTTCAGGTTCTAGTTCTTTGTATTGGATATCCTCTTGAACTAACTATGTTCTCCTTTCTCCTTGTGGATTTTGTGCTCCTCTTTGAGGGCATCTAGTACCATGGTGTCCCAACCAATTGCGATGAAAACACTTCAATAGTCCATTATTTCTTCCTCCAAATATTCCTCTTCTGAATGGTATCCTTCCTCTATAGTTTCCTCTAGAGCTTGACTCTCATTGTTCAATATTTGATTGTATTCTTTCTTCAAAAGGTCTTGGGGATTGTCCTCTTCCAAATGAGTTTCATTTACCTCTAAATTTTTTTTTATTGTTACTATTCTTCCCTCTATTATTTTTCTCCTGTCTTCTCCACAATTTATCTTCCACTTTCAATGCTAATTGGTAGAATTTGTGTACTATCTCTAGGGTTTGTAGACATAAGTCTTCTTGGATTAGGAACTTCAATCCATTGATATATCTTTCCAACTTTTCATCTTCTGACTCCTTTGTGATATCCTTCATACATAATTTATGAAACTCTTCAGTGTATGTTCTCACATCCATGTATTTTTTTCTAAGATTTTTCTTTTTCCTATGGAGTTGTACCACATAGTCTTCAAGGAAATATATTTCCATAACGAGTGCAACCATCTTGTTCCATGTCAATAACATACTCATACCATTCTTCACCCTTTTAGTCTAGATGAAGTTCAACCAAGTTAGGTTGAACCTCTGATGTTATTGTATATGTATTGGATGATATCAAAATTGGGTACTATTTATGGTGTTGATATTCATGTTTTGTCACTGATGTCAACATATATTTCCGTGGAGAGAACATACTGGTTATGATAACTGACAAAATTGTACGGACACTATATGGATGAATCAGAATGATCAAAGATAAGGATATGAAGAAGGATGTGTGATGACCTTATTCCTAAGGTCAATTGGCTTAATATTGCATATTGGTGATGTTACAGGTGTTTTAGTGAAGACAGGTTTCTAGGCTGTGACAATGATGCTTGACAGAGAAGGACTCTGTATTTTGGGTATATATTATAGGCAAAGATGTTTTAGGTTATGAGAGATTAAAGGATGATAGAGGACACATTGAGGAAAGTTGGGTATTGATCGATAGTCATGAACACGATGGTGATGTCAGTTGTGGTGTGTATTCTGGAGGATACCTATTTGGTGGCCGACTTTAGAGATGTAGCATATATTAAGGATTCTAAGCATGGATTATAGATCTTGGAGTATATATGATGTATTTTAATTGATTTTTACATGTTTTAGGTACCTTGTGTATTTTAGTAAGGGGATAAATAATTATTTCTATATTGGAAAGCCTTAAGTAGCCGACCTAATCAATTATTTGTATATTGGGAAAGTTTAATTGGCTGACCTAATAAATTATTGTAATAGGGTATATATGAGAGATCTTTTCTTTTGAAAATATGTGGTAGAGATTAAAAAGGTAGAGAAGTGTGGAAGCTGCGAGGCTTGTTTTGCTGCTGGATGTAGAGAAGAGTTTGTGATTGTAATACTTCATTGGAACTAACCAAGCAAAGACAGTTGTTATCTGACAGTTCACTGGATTGTATATTTCTCTATATACACTTGTTCGCATTGTTAATACTTGAAGGTGGCCTTAACCTTATTTGGGTAGTGTTCCTAGGCAGCGAGCCTACTGTTGCTCTTGACTCCTAATAGGGTATGTGCTTTGATAGGGACTATGTACAACAATGTTGTAATAAGCTCCTAAAAGGGCTAAATCTTTTAACAAGGATACTATACTCTTAGTAGATCATTTTTGGGTGCTAATTCCCACTGGGTTTTTACCTTTAACAGGGTTTCCTTGACAACAAGTATTGTGTTATTGTGTTGGCAATTACTCTGTTATCATTTACATTGAATTTTTGGTTTATAAAGCTTAAAGTTTAATATTTTGTATCACAACTAATTCACCACCCCTCTCAGTTGCCCTTGTGGACTGTTAGTCCTCAAAATTGGTATCAGAGCTACTGGTACTTAGAGATAAAGCTTAATAGATTGAGGTGATCCTGAAGATGACTTACTACAAGAAGGATAGTCCAAAATTTGATCCTGAAAACTTTGACAGTTGGAAGAACAAGATGTGAACATATTTGCTATGTTTGGGAATTGACTACTAGATGCTCACAAAAAATAAGGAAAATATAGCAATTGAGGATGAATTAGAGAAGGCCACTAAAGATGCTAAGAAGATATTCTCATGTAATATGGTTGCAAGGGAATCATTGATCATTGCACTTTCTGAAGTTGAATTCATAGAAGTAAAGACTTGGATTCTGCACATGAGATTTGGACAAGATTGGAAGCACTGTATATAGGAGATAAGTTACTAAAAAAGCAAAGCTACAAAACTGGAAGACAAAGATGGAATCAATGAAGATGAGAGATAATGAGAACATTAGAGAATATGCACAAATAATTACTGAAGTGGTCACTGGCACCATAAAATCTGGAGGCACTTAGAGTGAGGAAGAAGTGATTGCAAAGATACTCAGATCTCTGACAACCATCTACAAAAAAAGGTACAAGCTATAGAGGAGATTATACCTTTGACACCGAACTTCACTAAAGAATTGGTTATTGGAAAGATAAATACTTTTGAGGTTGCAGAAGTGGGAGATTATTTTCTTAAAGTTGAGTCAGCATTCAAGGCGACTGTCCATAGAAACAAAAATGCCTTATCTGGAATTGCAAACACTAGCAATGGTGACTTAAGAGAAGAGCTTGGAGACTATGCTGATGAATGGGAATAAATACAGGAGGAAGAAAGAAAGATAGATGAAGTGGTAGCCCTGATTTCTAGAAGAGAAAAGAGAGGTAAGGGTAAATTTGAAGGCAAGTTACCTTTGAAATTTTTTTCATGTAATAAGATTGGTCATTTTGCATCTCAATGTCATACAAGGGTTCCAAATCATAAAACTAAGTTTTACAAATATAAGTATTCAAAAGACAAGGAATGTTATTATGCTAGTGAAGACTTATCTGATGATAATGTAGACTATGATTAAATTGGATTTATTTCTATAAAGGATGATGAACCTATACATGAAGAAAAAGCCTTAGTATCCCATGTTGAAAAGAAATCTGAATGGGTTATAGATAGTGGTTGTTCACATCATATGACTAGAGATAAAAGAAAGTTTTTTAGTCTGAAAAGATATTCAATGGTGGTGTTGTTAGATTTTGTGACAATACTCCTAATCTTATAATTGGATTTGGATCTATTTTTGTGGATGGAAAGAATAATGTTAGAGTAATCAGTTTACTCCTTTTCGGCTTATGCTTTCACTTAGGTGCATATAATTAATACTTTATATTAATTATATTGCGCATCCTAGCTTTTAGGTTTTAGGGTTTGTTCACCTTTATAAGGTCGAACTTTGTAATCTCTTCTCATTAATTCAGTTAATATTTTGCTCTCACTTTTTGAGTAAAAATTGAGTTTCTCTTTTTCCTTCTTTCACTTCATTTCTTGTGACAGGTTTTTGCATGCAGCTGGATCTTAGCGTGAATCTGATCTTTCATCAGATTCTACATGGTATCAGAGCTCAGAGCTGTGGCCGCCTGTTCCTAATTTGAAGAGTGTTTGGAGTTTCAAGGGTTTCATCTTTCAGCCGTATTTCTTTGGTTGAATCTG
>MU225010.1:1433931-1466062 GCA_018584345.1 Thuja plicata | reverse complement strand
CTTTCTTAGTCTTGCTAGGTATGCTTTCTCCCTGCGTTCAGCTTAAGGGGGGGTGTTAGAGTAATCAGTTTACTCCTTTTCGGCTTATGCTTTCACTTAGGTGCATATAATTAATACTTTATATTAATTATATTGCGCATCCTAGCTTTTAGGTTTTAGGGTTTGTTCACCTTTATAAGGTCGAACTTTGTAATCTCTTCTCATTAATTCAGTTAATATTTTGCTCTCACTTTTTGAGTAAAAACTGAGTTTCTCTTTTTCCTTCTTTCACTTCATTTCTTGTGACAGGTTTTTGTATGCAGCTGGATCTTGGCGTGAATCTGATCTTTCATCAGATTCTACAAATAATACTGACAATGTACTGCTTGTTGATGGACTTAAGCATAATCTATTGAATGTTGGGTAGTCAGTGGAGAGAGGCTATCAATTGAAATTCATTGATGGAAAATGTTCTATCAGAAGTAAATCAAGAGACTTGATCGAATTTGGTACTAAATCTAGAGGTAATGTATTTGAATTAAATACATTTGAAGCTTCTTGTATTATTGCAAAGGTTGATCATAGTTGGTTATGGCATAGAAGATTTTGTCATGTTAATTTTGATAACATTGTGAAGGAAAGTATGAAAAATGTTGTAAGACATATACCTAAGATTGTGAAACCATATAAAGCTATGTGTAGAGAGTGTGTTATGGGGAAGCATACTAGAAGCAATTTTGAAAGAAAATCTTATTCAACAAAAGGGAAGTTGGATCTTGTACATACAGATTTGTGTGGTCCTACAAGAGCAAGATCTTATTATGGTGAAAGGTACTTTATACTATTTGTTGATGACTTTTCTATAATGATGTGGGTTACATATTTGATAGAGAAATTTGAAGCATTTGATAAATTCAAGGTATTCAAAGCAAAAGTTGAGAATAAATCTGGTTTAAAGATAAAATGTTTGAGATCAGACAAAGGTGGTGATTTTACATCAGATTTATTTAATTCCTACTATTAAGAGCATGGAATATTTAGACAAACATCTGTACCTAAGACACCGAAGTAGAATGAGATAGTAGAGTGAAGAAACATAACAATACTAGATGCTACATGAACTATGCTGCTAGAAGGAAATATATCACATGTTCATTGGCGGGAAGCTATTAGAACTGCTGTGTAGACCTTGAACAAAATTTAGATTAGAGAAGGTACAAGGAAGACTCCTTATGAGTTATAGTTTTAGCATACACCTACTATAAAATATTTTAGAATATTTCAAACTAAATGTTATATTAAAAGAGATGATGAAATAGGGGGTAAAATTACAAACCCATGTCACACTTTTATAAAGGAAGAGGACCACAACATGCAAAATTGTTAAACTTTAACGACATAAAAGTGGCATTCGTGTTTAGAATTTGAAAATGATGTAAACTAATGAAATGTATAAATTTTGGTGTAGAATATGCCTAAATTTTTTTTTAAACAATTTCAATAAGAATTGACATAGTTTTTTTAATTTTTGAAGTCCATTTTTTAATTGTTGAAAAATGCTAAAAATCTAGGGTCTAGTTCCCACCAACAAAATATATGTAAATAATCTTTTTTTCCCCTGATTTTAGAATATGTTTTAGATGACATGTACATATAGTGCAGAAAAAAAAAAAAGATTTGTTTTTGGTATATATTTTGTTTGTTATAACTATTCAAAGTCGGAGTTACCCAAAATTAACTATTTTTGTCTCCCGCCTAATTTTCCCTAAAAAATCTACACCAAATACAAAAAAAATTATATATTCTTGAAGAGGACTCTCTCATCTAGTGTTAAATATAAGTTTTAAATTTTTCTGACATGATTTGCTATATTTTTTTTCTTTTTTTGAACAAGCATGTTCTTCAATGTTAAAATATCTACTTAGAGTTTTTTCAACTTATAATATATTATATGTAAGCAAAGTACTATAAAAATTATTTGACCATAATCTAGACTCCGAGCCCTACATAAGGGTATTTTTAGATTTCAAATAAAAATGATTTTTCATGGAGGAATCAGCTCTATAAGTGAGAAGTGATGATCATACTTTTCCATTAGTGTATAAAGGAAACATGTTTATGAACTATCGGTAACATGATCACCGAAATAATGTTTATAGTGCGACCTGACACATGAGTTTACAGAGGTTACCAACAATGCTAAGTGCACTATCATTGACAGGACAGGTTACAATGTAAAAAAATGACACAGCCTAAAGAGTAACCCGGCAAAGGAGTTAACAGTTAACACCGATAGTCAGTCAACAGAGAAAAATTAGAAGCAAAATGTCTCCAGAGACATCACCAAGGAAAGACTACAAAGAAAACCGAGCACCAGTCTACCGAGAGACAATTTTATTCTAAGAAATATGGATCTGACTTTATGTCAGATAAAACACTTAAGTTTTATATTTAGCTTTAAAGAAATCTTTAAACCATTTCCTAAGGGACAAGTAAAGGAAATGTAATTGTTTTAATCAATCTAATAGATAGTAAACATGAAAACTAGGAGATCAAGATATGGTTGTAAACCTTTGATCATAGAGTTATCTTTGAAAATCATGAAACCTATTTAGGTCAATTCATTGTATAAATAGATGTGTAATCAATCATAAAAAGTGGATGTAATGATGATTATAGCCAAGGAGCACATCTATGGATCAGATACAAAGTTTTATACAGAAGGACAACAAAAGATGAAATCAATTATCAAGAACCAAATTGAAGGCTACCGAGCAGAAAAGAGGTATTAATCAATCACTATAGGTGACACATGATATTGTGAACTGAAAGGATCTATATTTAGAAAATCAGGATTGCATATAATTAGGTCAATAAGTACTTTTGACTGCATTCTAACAAGTGTAGAAAATAGAAGAAATCCTTTAAGACGGTGGATTTAACAATTCTTTTGTAAATCTGTTAACCGAGTGCACACTAAACAGTGTTGCTAAATCCATTAACATAGTAGACATTAACCAGTCTAAACATGTTAGTCCTAATAGGGTAAGATTATCAGAAGTGATCAAAATTGTAAGCCTTCACCGACCCCTTCCATTCTGTAGATAGTAAAGTTTTGTAAGTTTCATCCCCACCACATTTTTTACCTTCTAACAAGGGTTTTCTGCAATACCAAATCTTGTGTCATGTGTCACTACATTTCATGAATGTTTACATGCAAATTAATTTTATGATTTGATATTACATTCACAAAGATATAATAACACATATGGTCGGTAATGTAAAGAATTGATTACTAAAGGATTAAGGTTAATTGATAAAAAATTTTAAGGGTACTGATTCACCACTCCCCTCTTAGTGCAAACCATGAATCATTAATCCAACAATTGGTATCAAAGCTAGATCTCTTATTTGGAAAAGTTTACATCACTTGAGAGAAAAGATCATACAATGGAAAGGTATAAGCTAGACAAGTGTATTGAGAATCAGAAGCTAGAGATACAAATCTTCTATGAGCAATACAAAGTAGATTGAATCAAGATGGGAGAGCTATTGGATGAAAGAAAGATTATGTCATCTCGCTATAATGAAACAAACTATCATGAAGAAGAGATACCTAATTTATTTGAGTCATCAATATCTACATCTAGCAATACATCACACATCTGAAGGAAGCATCACAACTCTAAATGAAGTCAATCAACATCTGACAGAAAAAGTAAAGATACTGCAAATTGGTCAAGAGTTATAGATGGTGAGGATGATTGATGTTATGAACAATGCTAGAAAACCTGAACAAGAAAGAACATTAGCTATTGATGACAAGAGGAAGATCATTGAAAAGCTACAAGAGAGAGAATGAGAAATACAAAGACTTGTTGAACATCATCATGAGATCACCAATAAAATTGTTATTATGAGTCATGAGGCAAACCGAGTGAACATAGAGATCAATGGGAAATTAGAAGCTATTGGTGAGCTAAGAGAAAAAAATGAAAGACTCAAGCATGAAGTAAGAATTCAACAACAACACAATGAAATGATCAAGAAAGTTGAAGAGAGTACCAAAAGAATGGATGATTTTTTGGATGGACAAAGAAGAGTCAACAACAATAGCAGACTAGGGTATACCAAGCATGGAGAATCATCAAATAATCTGATCACAAATATGTCTACACAAATCCAAGAACAAGGAATCTGTCATGCAATCACTATGGAAAACTAGGCCACACATCAAATGTTTGCAGGAGAAAAGCTAAAGGTATTCCTAAATCCACATCTAAATTCATAGGAAATTGTTATAATTGTAACAAGAAAGGACACAAAGTACATGAAGGAAAATCTAACATTAAAAAACCAAAGAAGGAATCCTACATGGAAAATATTGTGCTACTTGCAAAATGAATGGGCATAAATATGTTGATTGTAGGAAGAAGAAAAAGAAAGCATGGAAGCAAAGAGAACAAGAAAATGCCTATCAACTAAAAAAAGTCAGTAAATCATATGTTTGGGATTACCACACATGGGAAAATTGCACAGCATGTGGTAGATATGATCACATAGCTATAAAATGCATGAGAAAATAGATGAGAAGGTCTAGAAGTTGGACTAGCCTTGAAATGGCATGCTTACACTGTCATAGGGTCGGTCATCTAAACAAGGACTGCAAAGACTTAGTGACAGAGAAAGGCACTTTTTCCCATGGAAATACCATTGAAGATATCAGGAAGATGAGAAAAAAAATATGGAGGAAAGCTACAAACATCGATGAGGCTGGACCAAGCAATACAATTGGTGACACCTTATCCAATGGATCTGGTGATATCACCACCCCCATCTAAGAAAACAAGTTAGTATGGAACTGCACTATACAAAGTTATATTTAACATCAGTTCCATTATACATTGATAATATGCCAAACTAGCAAGAATAAAGATGCACTACAATATTACTTGTTATGAATGTGTGAATCCAATCTCCTCAGTTAAATACATACATAGAAGCGTCGGTGAACATACAAAAGCTAAGTTGATAGTGTAAACCAAGCATCATTAGTAATCATGTTAAAGACAATAAATCTTCACCACATACCAAGCACCATTAGTAAACATGTGAAAGGTTAATTGAATTGTACTTACCCCAAGCATCGTGTTCTCACAAATAATGAAGTTAGTATGTTCCCCAAGCAACTCTGTCTTTGAACACTGAGAAGTGGGTAAAATCATTTATTATGCCACTTAGGGCATCATCTATAAAAGGGGGAAGAAAGAGCTCATTCATTCACCATGTGATTAAGAGTGAAGAACAATAACCCGATTACAGAGAGACTCACAAGAAAGAGTCAGAGTATTCAAACAGATTCATAGCAGCTACAACAGGTTAAGTAAGTAACTAAGACTCACTGAAGGTCATAGTATATTTGTGGGAAAATACCTAATTTTCAGAAAACAATGGCAACCACATCTCGCATCTCCAAGATCAAGAATGCCAAGGATAAAAAGGTCAACCTAATCAAGAATACTACATATGAAGAGCCAAAATACAAATTATGTCCAGAGGTTGCTTCACAACCCGATGATGCAGGTGCATTTTCTGGAATACCACCTAGGGTTTTGTTAATTGAGGATGTCTGAGCCTACATCCATTGCAAATTTGTAGAAATTGGAGATATGAAAGTTGAGGAAGCTTATAAGAATATTTGCATAGATGGAACCATCAAGGATGATCATAAACACATCAAAGTTAAATGGTTGACAAATGCCCTAATGTTCCCAAATGATTTCAAGACTGAGTGAATCCAGATAGTTCTAAGCTAGGTACATGATCAAAAGATGTGGCTTTACAAGCCAAAACTTATCACCAAGGATGTTATAAATGTAGTGACCGGTTATCCAGTATCCTACAAGCCAAAGGCACTCAAATATCCTCCTCGCCCTAACATAGAAAAGATGACAGGTGCAGTATGGGATGGCATAGGTTTAAAGGTAAATTTCATCACCAATCTAGAACTAAATTTTGGTGCATGTGTATTGGGATACAAGATATTCAAAGCCAGCTGGTTAAACATAATTGCAAGTGGAGCTGTTGACACCACCCATAATATTTTGAAGAAGGGCCTACAATTGGATCTATTCGAGCTTCTACTGAAGCAATTGGAGGAGAACATGAGGGCAATTAAGTCAACAAGGTCTAATTCATGTAAGTTTGGTTCACTCCTCATGTGCATATTTTTCTACTTTCAAGACTTCTTCCCATTTGTTGGTAATGTCAATTGGGACACTACCCAACCAATGACCATATAGATTAGTGAGTTTATCAAGTCACTAAGGGACAAATTCACATCAGTTATGGATGAATATTTCACTAGATTCAAGGAAAGGATGCAGAAAAGGATGAGAATAACAGAAAAAATGGTAAATCAGTTTAAAGATGACATTTGTTTCATGGTGGACACCGACACAACTTTGTTCAAACTAGCTATATCGAGGACAACATAGTTAGAACCACTTAAATATGAGATAAAGATAGATCAAGCCACAAATTCTATTGAATCATTATTGAATGAACCAATGGATAAATAATTACCAAGGTTTGGCACCTATGAATAAGATAAGGCAAGAATAAAAATAGGCTTAGTTGTTAAAAGATAGATAGAAAGAAGACCAAAATGGTAAAGACACTTCAAAAGAAGTTGTCGATAAATGAAGAAGAAAAAAAACAAATAGAAGACACCCAGGGACAGTCACCCATCAGTGAAGGTGAACAAGTGAGTGAATCTGAGTCAACAAAGTTTGATGCACCACCCACAAAGAAGCCAAGAACAACTGCTGCATAAAGAACAAGGAGTCAAACTAAAAAATAAGACTCACTTCAGGTTAAGAAAGGACAAGTGAGGAATTATAAAAGAAAGCCTCAAACCAGGAAAAAATCAGAACCAAAGAGGAGAAGGAGATTAACCCAAAGCAAGGATGATAAGTAAGAAACTAAACAAGATGAGAAACCTGTAAAGAAAGAAGTTCCTACCAAAATTGATGAGATTGCTGCATCAATCATCATGTCAGGTACAATATGAGATCCTAAGGTTTGACAATGGCTAACTCTAAAACTTGAGGATCAGAATAAAATAGAAGAAGCCATCATCCAAGCAATGTGTGTATTCAAATATATACCTATACAGTTTGATAAGATGATGCCACAAGAACTTCTAGATAGGTTATCAGAAAGGTGGACATATGCACTGAAACCTGAGAAGTAGATAAGGGAAAGATACCTTGTTTCTATTATGCCACCTGAGTCAAAGATAGAAGAAATTGAAGAAATGATGAAGTTACATTCAAAAAAGTTCTCAGCAAAATTGAGCGCCTACAAATTATGACAGGGAAGCGTAATTAAACTTGACAAAGAAAGTGATGATACTTGGAGAAAAATACTCCATCCAGCTACAAAGGATTCAAGCCTAGAGAAAGTATTAGCACTTACCAAGAAGCCTCCCAATGATGAGAAAGAGGCAACACTAAGCCCTGAACACATCTTAATAAATAATGTACAGAGGATGTCAAACTAGTTGATATGACAACATAGGTAAACAAGGCCATGGATGATATACCATAGATTTTTAAATCCTTAGGGGACACAAAAAATGTGACAATCCAAGATGTGAAAATAATAGATATCACTGAAGATCCTACCGATGAGGTAAAGGCAGATGAGATATCACTAGTGCCAGCATGAAAATCAAGGAACATGACACAACAACGTATGTTGCACAGGTTAATATACTAGGAAAAATGTCATTATTGATACAAGCTATCAATATCATCTTAGAAAAGGAGAAGTCACTCGATCATGATGCAAGCATACTCCAGGATAAGGGTGAAGAGGAGAAAAAAAGAACAAATAAAGAACATAAAGAAATAGATGGAGAGAAGAAAGATATAGGTGAAGAATAGAAGCAAGGTGATACCACTCCAAAGGAAACTGAAGGAGAAGCTGCACATAAAGATAAGGTCTATGTGGAGACATCCCCTACCAACTGACAGGTAAATACCAAGTAGCAGGATAAAGTCACACCACCTCCAAATCCTTCATCAATTACATCAGACCAAGAAAAGGAACTTGGTATGGTACTGCATACAAGTTCCACCACTACAATTTCAAAGAAGAAGAAGAAAAAGAATAAAAATCCAATTACATTGGATGAAATAATTGAAATACTAGCCTGTGATCTGAGGACATTAGATCCAGAGTCACTTACAAAGTATGCAAAACTTTGTAAAAGTAAAGCTATCCAAGATAAACTCAAAAAGGAGACAGGACACTTAGGTACTAGAAAAAACAAAGGATATACTTTTGCAGATTGTACCTGATTTTGACATTAATCAAAATGCACCTATCCTTGATCAATTAGCACTTCTTACTGAAGCTATCACAACAATGAATGTGGATGCAAAGAAGGAAATAGAAGAATGTGCAGAGAAGAAGTACCAATACAAATTGATAGAGAAAATCAGCAAAGAAGTGGCAGAGAACAAGGTAAAGCTATTTGAACTGGTAAATACATTGGACCTAATCATTTCAGAAGTTATAGCCTTAGTTCAAAATTTATGCACCATAGAGAAATTCACTAAGGATAATAGTGAAAATATTGCAAAGATAGATGGAGATCTTAATGCTAGTGCATAAGGTCTTACAACCACTAACAATGCATTCAAGTTGCGTTATGACAAGATTATGGAAGAAAAAAGGTTGAGAATTGAGATTCAAGAGACAAAATCCAAATTTAGAGATGAGGTAACCAAGCTCGAGGCTCTATTTCTACCAAATCTCACATTACTACAATAGCATATGACATCGGCAAGAACATTGATTGCCACCCTGGAAAAGTCTATAATTGAAAGCATATATGATATGCATGCAAGAATCACCTTGGATATCATGACCCTTGAGCACCTAAAATAACAATGGGAGAAGCAAATAGGGGAAATTTAGCAGTCCCATTCCCACATTTTTGATAAGGTGTAAGTATTACACCTTTGTCATTACTATGAAAAAAGAGGGAATTGATATGATAAGGGGGAATCATGAAAGGGGGAAATATATGTATAAAGAAAAACATATATACATGTACATATACTATACCAAGGCATGCACAAAGGGGGAGTCATATTGAAAAGATAAAATACATGATGTATATACTAAACATTTTAGTTTTGCACATATCAGTTTTTTGATACTAATGTCAAATGGGAGATTGATGATCATATTTTTCCATTAGTATACAATGGAAACAAGTTTATGAACTATCCGTAACATGATCATGGAATGACAATTTATAGTGCAACCTAACACAATAGTTTATAGATGTCACTGAAAATGCTAAGTGCACTATCACTGAAAGGACAGGTTACAATGTAAACCAATGATACAACCTAAAGAGTAACCGGACATAGTAGTTAATAGTAAACATCGAAAGTCAATCGACAGAGAAAACCTTGAAGAAATTTTTTTACAGACATCACTAAGGAAAGACTATAGAGAAAACGGAGCACCAGTCTACCGAGAGACAATTTTATTCTGAGAAATGTGGATCTAACTTACATGTTAGATAAAATACTTAAGTTTTATATTTAGCTTTAAATCACATGTTTAAAAATGTTTCTTAAAGGAAAAGTAAAGAAAATGTAATTATTTTAATCAGTATAACTAATAGTAAACATGCAAACTAGAAGATCAAGGTCAAGTTGTAAACCTTTGTTCATAGAGTTATCTTTGGAAAGCGTGAAACCTATTTAGGTCAATTCATTTTATAAATATATGTGTAATCAATCAAAACAAGTGGATGTGATGATGATTGTAGCTGAGGAGAACATCTATGGATCATATACAAAGTTTTATGTAGAAGGACAACAAAAGATGAATTCAGTTATCAAGAGCCAGATTCAAGCCTACCGAGCAGAATAGAGGTATTAATAAATCACTATAGGTGATACATCATATTGTGAACTTAAAGGATCAGTACTCAGAAATTTAGGATTGCATATAATTAGGTCAATAAGCATTTCTGACTATATTCTAACAAGTGTAGCATATAGAAGAAATCCTTTAGTAAGGTGGATTTAACAATCATTTTGTAAATCTCTTAACTGAGTGCACACTAAACAATGTTTTTAAATATATTAATAGAGTAGACCTTAAAACAAGTCTAAACATGTTACTCTTAACAAGGTAAGATCATCAGAAGTGATCAAACTTGTAAGCCTTAATCGAACCCTTCCATTCTACATATAGTGAAGTTTTGTGGGTTTCATCACCACCGTAGTTTTTACCTTCTAACAGGGATTTTTTGCATTACCAAATCTTGTGGCATGTGTCATTACATTTCATTAATATTTCTATGAATGTTTACATGAAAATTAAGTTTATGATTTGATATTACATACACAAAGATATAATAGCACATATGGTCGGTAATGAAAAGAATTGATTACTAAAGGATTAAGGTTAATTGATAAAAATAATTTAAGGGTACTGATTCACCCCTCTCCTCTCAGTACACACCATTCTATTATTCCAAAAAGAAGTTCTATAATTTTGAAATTTTTGCCTATTTGGCTGCCACATAGGTAGTTTCATCGGGAATTGGTTTGGCCCAACCAGTTCTGGCCGAAACCCCCTATATAAATATGTGCCAATTCTTCATTGATAAAAGATTGTTGGCTTATATTTTTACTCATGAATTTTTGGTTGGAACTGGTCCAGTCCAACCTGTTTCATCTAGAACTCATTTTTAACATCAACACCACATGGTACCACATTTTCTCCATGTATGTACGACCAAAAACATTCTGGCTGAAACTATTCTGGCCGAATCAATTTCAGACAGAACTATGAAAATGGTCCTCAAGTGCAACACAACTTCATAATTTTACCCGGGGAAGTTTGATGCTAGAAGTGATGAAGTTATTTTCCTTGGTTATTCCACTAAGAGAAAAACATATAAATGTTTCAATCTAAGATTGAGAAAGTTTTTTGAAAGCGCTAATGTGAGGATAGATGAAAAGTTTCAGATTTAGGAAAGAATGTATGAATGTGGTCAGATTTCAAAGATAAAAGAGGTCACTGCTGAACCTGAAGAACCTTTCATGGTTGATAATAAGATTGAAGATGAATTAATTGAGCTTACTAAGACTCTTAAGACTCTGATGTATGTAAAGAGGAACCATCTTGAAGATCAAATTATTGGTGATGAAATTAAAGGTATGATGAATAGATCTAAAGTTAGAGATGAATTTTGTTTGATTTCTCAAGTTGAACCGAAAACTACTAATGAAACATGTAGAGATGAATCTTGGACTAAATCTATGCAAGAAGAACTTTAATAGATAAAGAAAAACAATACTTGGGAATTCGTTCCAAGACCTAAGAAAAAAAATGTGATAGGAACTAAATGGGTTTTCAGAAACAAGATGGATGAGGAAGGAACAGTGGTAAGAAATAAGGCTAGAATAGTTTGTAAAGGATACTTGCAAAAGGAAGGCATAGACTTTGAAGAAACATTTGCTCCTGTTGCTAGGCTAGAAGTTGTGAGATTATTTCTTGCTTTTTCTACACATAAAGACTTCAAAGTATATCAGATGGATGTAAAATAAGCATTCTTGAATGGAGATTTGGAAGAAGAAGTATACATAGAGAAACTTGATGGATTTCCTTTGATAGAAAATTAAGACATGGTTAGTAAGTTGAAGAAAGCATTGTATGGACTGAAACAAGAACCAAGATAATGGTATTCAAGACTGGACAAGTATTTACTTCATCTTGGTTTCAGAAAAGGTAATGCAGATAGTAATTTATATTTAAGAACTGGTGAAGATGGAATCTTAATCATAGAAGTTTTTGTTGATGATATCATTTTTGGAGGCAATGATAAGATGAGTAAGGAGTTCTCTAAAGAAATGGAAGATGAATCTGAAATGTCAATGATTGGTGAGATGAAATTTTTTCTTGGTTTGCAAATTAATTAGAAGACCAAGTATCTTAAGGAAATGTTGAAGAAATTTGAAAAGGAAGATTGTAAACATGTTGGGACACCCATGGTGATTGGATACAAACTGACTAGTAATGATGAGACTCAAAAAAAAAATTTAGACAAAGTACAGATCGATGATTGGTGGTCTACAATATCTAACTCACACCAGACTAGAGATTTCCAATGTAGTTGGAATTGTGGCAAGATATCAAGCAGATCCTAAAAAGACACACCTTGTTGTTGTGAAAAGAATTTTTAGATACTTGAAAGGAACAATAGAATATGGATTGTGGCTTGAAAAATTAGATGACTTTATTTTACAGGCTTACATTGATGCTGGTTGGGTAGGTAATGTGGATGATAGAAAGAATGCAAGTGGTGGAGAATTTTTCATTAGAAAAAGGTTGGATTCTTGGTTAAGGAAGAAGTAGGATTGTATTTATCCATCTACTGTTGAATGAGAGTATGTTGTTACTGCAATAAACTGCACACAATTTGTTTGGATGAAACAAATGCTAAAGGACATTGGAATAATCTTTGAAGAGCCAGTGGTTATCCACTGTGATAACACTAGCATAGTAAATATGATGAATAAACTTGTAATGCATTCAAAGACTAAACATATTTCTATTAAGTATCATTTCTTGAGGGAGAAGGTAGTAGGGAAAGAGATTTTACAAGAGTATATTAGCACAAAGGAACATATAGCAGATATACTTACAAAATCTTTGCCAAAAGATGTTTTTGAATATCTCAAAAGTATGCTTGGGGTGAGAAACCCTCCCAGTGGTAATTAATAGATGTAGACATGCATCAGTCTAGTGGCTTTAAGAGCTATATCATTTTATGGACTTGATGTATGGATCTACGATCAGGGGGAGTGATCGCAGGAACACTATGGAGCACATTTAAGTGATTTTGCACCTAGCTGTTAGAAATGAAGATTTGAAAAAGCTACACCTTACAAAATATTATAGAAGAGTTATGGCACCCTTTGCCATTTCTACTAAAGGGGGAAAGATTCTATGTGAAAACCCCTACTATTTTGGGGAGATTTGTGTTGAGGATATTTAGAAGATTGTATTGTGAGAGAGTACTTTTTGGGTTGATGGATTTTCCCATATGTTTCCATCAATGCAAAAGGGGGAGATTGTTGGAAGATATTATATTTGGGTACTATTTATGCTTTTGATATTCATGTTTTGTCATTGATGTCAACATATGTTTCCATGGAGAGAACAAGCTGGTTATGATAACTGTCAAAAGTGTATGGATACTGTACAGATCAATAAGAACGATCGAATATAAGGATGTGTGATGACCTTATTCCTATGGTCTCTTGGGTTAATATTTCATATTAGTAATGTTACAAATGTTTTAGTGAAGACCGCATTCTGGACTGTGACAGTGATGCTTGACAGAGCAGGTCTCTATATTTTGGGTATATCTTAGAGGCAAAGATGTTTCAGGGTATGTGAGATTAAAGGATGACAAAGGACACATTGAGGAATTATGGGTATTGATCGATATTTGTGAACATGTTGGTGACGTCAATTGTGGCATGTATTCTAGAGGAGACCTATTTGGTGGCCGACTTTAGAGATGTAGCATGCATTATGGATTGTGAGCATGGATTGTGGATCTTGGAGTATATATGATATATTTTAATTGATGTTTAATTGTTTTAGGTACCTTTTTTTAATCTTAGCAAGGGGTTAAATAATTATTTGTATATTGGAAATCCTTAAGTGGCTGACCTAATCAATTATTTGTATATTGGGAAAGGTTAATTGACCGACCTAATCAATTATTGTAATAGGGTATATATGAGAGATCTTTTATTTTGAAAAGATGTGGTAGAGATTAAAAAGGAAGAGAAGTGTGGAAGCTAAAAGGCTTGTTTGGCTGTTGGATGTAGAGCAAAGTTTGTGATTGTAACTCTTCATTGGAACTAACAAAGCAAAGATAGTTTCTATAAGAAACTTCAGGGGATTATATATTTCTCTATATATACTTGTTCGGATTATTAATCCTTGACATTGGCCTTAAAATTATTTGGGCAATGTGTCTGGGAAGTGAGGCCACTTTTACTCTTGACTCCTAACATGGTTTGTCCTTTAACAGGGACTATGTATTGTAATGTTGTAATAAGATCCTAACAAGGCTAAATTTTTTAACATGGATACTATACTCTTAGTACATCATTTTGTGGTGCTATTCCCATGAGGGTTTTACCTTTAATAGGGTTTCCTCGACAATAGGTATTATGATATTATGTTGGAAATTATTGTGTTATCATTTGCATTTAAGTTTTGGTTGATAAAGTTTAAAGATTAATATTTTGTATCACAACTGATTCAGCCCCCTCTCACTTGTGCTTGTAGACTTTTATTCCTAAAAATATCTTCACATTCGAAGAAAAATTTCAAGGACTCTATCTAGTCCATGGCTAGGCCAGGGTCCATTTTCCCACTAAAAATAGGCAAGACTATCTTTCTATTCATGGTCCTTCTTTCCATGGATTTAAGAGCATTCAAGAGGGGTCTTGGGTCTGCAAGAACCTCTTCTTCTTCCTACTCAGGCGCTTCATCTTCATCACCTTCTTCATCATTTCCAGAGTGTCCATATATCCCCTTGTCTATTCTTCCCTTGAGTCTTCCCAACTCTTCTCTTAAGGCTTGATTATCGGCCGTTATTGCCCTAGTGTCAGCCATTTTTCCCTGACTAATTTAGCTAACTCTATGTTACTCATTCTCAAATTTGTTTCTCCATCTCCTTATAACATTTTTTTCTTTCTCCTTAGGATTCCTCCTAAGCTCTGATACCACTTGATGCACAAACCATTCCTGATAAGAAATTAAATCCAAAAATTTGGAATCCTTAACCTTGTGGTACTTACAACTACTCACGTCAAACCCCTCCTAGGATGTTCTAAAAAAGGCTCTAAAGGAAACAACCAAGGGCTCACACCTTTGAGTTCCTTCTAATAATTTCTACAAAATTCTAACCTTACCATAATCACTCTCCTTAAACACTTAGAAATTTCCTTGAACCAATCTCAATGTAACTTTTGTTCACTGATTTGACACCTTAATGAAATGTCGAGTAAGTGTTGAGTCGCAGTATGTGTCGATCTTCTTGTGCACTTCAGGGAAGTTGTGCCAAAGATGTGACAAACTTTCTTACTGAATGGATGGGATGAAACCACCATACATATTGTCAATTTGGATCCTAAAAGACATGATCCAATATCCCAACTTTTCCTACTAGGATTCTAGAGGGTAGTTTCTTCTTTAAGGAATCCTAAGGCTTGTAGCCCTCGCCAGAAGGGGTTTCGACTATAAATTTTTACAAGAAAAACTTGTGTTTGTTGTTTTCACCCTTTTCAATACCATTTATGAAAAACATAAAACACCTCAAAGAATTAGACTTGATTATGAGATCTAAGGTACTTACCCTCAAGTTTTTTAGTAGGCCTACTAGACCTAATTGGGCAATTTTACAAAGGAAGTCCTATGCTTCTACAATCAAGAGTCCTTTCACCTACACAAAAATTTATAATAGGTTTAAAAATTTAAATTCCAAGTCCCTGAGGCTTGGTTCCACGCCAAAGTGTTCCAACCCTTCTGTCTTCTCGACTGTGCATAGGTAGCCACATGGAGATGTCTACCTAGATTTATTCAAAACTCATCATGACACCCTTCTTCCAACAAATCACCTCAAGAATCCTATACTAAAAATTCTAAAGTATCATCTCACCCACATTTAGATTTTTATAATGGTGACAAGATGAGAAATCAACATTTCTCTATGAAACCCTAGGTTACCAAGGGTTTTGGACACCTACTAAAAAAATGGATATCTCACTTAAAACAAAACCTCAGGAGCCCAAACCAGTTGCAAATGAAATCTAATGAAAATATTCAACTATTCCAATTGGTCTCATTCTCCCATTCATTCATACAAAACTGTACACTTTCAGAAACTCACAAAATGACAGGAAAAAGCATTTTATTTTTATTGATTCAATGCAAAAATGACATCTCTATCTCTTCTCCTTCATATTCAACCATATGGGGAACTTTAGAGACATTTCCCAACATCCACAACTTATTTCAGAGTTTGTGACCATTGGGGAGTTAGTTATAACAAGTTTGAAAAAGTTTCATAATTGACAACTTTGCATTGGCAACATTTTGTGCATTTTTGCACTTTTTGCTCTGAATGAGAAACTTGACTAATTCCTAATATGTTTGGGGTTCCACATGAATGAAAAGACATTAAAACATCAACCTGGACTCTGAAATAGTCTAACTAATATCTAAGTTATCCTTTGACCAACTTTGACCAAGAGCTTTATAGAAACACCTACTTGGAAAAAGGTCTTACAAAGTGGATCTCAATATTAGGTTTGAGTCCCATGGACTTCCTTATTGTTCACCAATATCCTAGAAGAGATAGACACCCCAGGAGTTGATATATTTGCATCATTTTGTTAAAAATGGTGTATCTATGATACTCTCTCAATATGCCTACATCAAAAGTTTAGTATGTGGCGTGGGTATATCTCTTCCCTCCTCTCCACCTAAATCTATAAGCTCTATGTCATCAAGTTTGGGTATTGATATAGCTCCATACCTCTAAATAAACCTCTTCATATGTGACTAGATTGACACTGGTTGAGGAACACTCTAAGGGAAGCCAAAATATCTCCTCACCCTATCAAAATAGAAAGGCACCAAGATATAGCTATTCCATCCCTCTAGTAATCTATCTTTATGCATGCATTTCATCTAATAGCTACTGTTTGTCCAGGATGACATCAGTCTATATGATCTCCATATGATATTAGTTGCCTACAACTGATCGATGGTAACTCTCCAATATAGTAGATCACCCCACCAATGAGGGTTGAATGGATAAAAAAATGCATGTGGATCTCTTACATATACCTCTATCAGTAACCCTACTAGTTGTGTACATGTGATATGCTTGAATATCCATACCTTTAATAAGGTAAAAACTACCAAGATTCATCATTGAACATCCATACCACATGTGCTAGTGGAGCAGGAAATGTGGTCCCTCTACAATCTAGTGTAACTATAATAGTAATGGTACCCAACATCACCATTTAAATCAAGGAAATGTCTACGACTACATACAAGAGGGCCTCTAGAGATATCTGATTACTATGAGCATGAAGAGGACTGCAGCCCAGAAAGTATATCTGATCTCTCTCTATCTCTACATTTTTCATGATACTTCACATATCATTTTTCTCCCTCAGAGATGTAGCCGTAGGATGTAGTATATATCCTCAACTGTAATGGTCATCTCCCTGTAGGTAGGTGGAATTGGAGGTACACTCATCCCATATCTCCATGAGTGCCATTATCATACCATGGTAATATATCATGTAAGGTAGATGGTACACCCAATATAATATGACATCTCTCAAAAAACCAATCTCCTTAGGACTTAGATTATCAAACTATGCACGTACATATTTCATGGTCTTTACACCATCATGCTATTGTATAGTCATAAGATCATGCAATTGAACAAATCAACAAAATATTATTACAACATGAATCATATGCATCAATAAATCTATATCAGAAAACTGAAAGATTTAGACTTTGGGAACATGTCAAATTTTTAGGAAAATGTTAAATTTCCTAGTACAAGTTGACCTTTCAAGAACAAGGTGACATTCTAGGTACATGTCAACTTTCTCGGAACATGTTGAATTCCTAGGTACAAGTCAACTTTCTAGGTTTTATGGCTTGGATAGTTTAAACTATCATCTAAAAGGAAATCTACAGAAAGTCAAAATTCTAGAAGGAAATAAAAATACATGTTTCGAGGCATACCTCATCCAATAGAATCTTATCATCAATAGCCTACCTCAGAACCTTGAATATCATCCACTGCAGTTCCTTCCTCCTCAGCGTTTTCGTTCTCCTTCACAAGAGCAA
Organism: Thuja plicata; assembly: GCA_018584345.1. NCBI lineage: Eukaryota > Viridiplantae > Streptophyta > Pinopsida > Cupressales > Cupressaceae > Thuja > Thuja plicata. Next base: position 1,448,077 of record MU225010.1, on the reverse strand, counting down.
GAAAAAGGTAAAAATATAAATGAGATTTCAAAAAGGTAACATTCTAAATTAAAGTCATTTTAGGTTAGTTTCTTTTTATCTTTATACTCATTTTTCACTCATTTAATACATACCCTTCACTTAATTGATCATAACTTAACCTATAAAGCTTTTGATTTCTACACTATTTTAGGCACTAGAATTGTGGCTCAATTTCCAAGATATCCAAGTATGTTTTGAAAAAATTTGAGTTCATGTTGAATGGTTTTGATAAGCATTTTAAAACATTACACGTTCACAATTCACTGAGGTATACATGATTTCCCTTTTGCACCTTTCATACTAGCAAGCTGAAACAGGGGGCATATATTGACCCATAAATATCATCACTTCTTTAGTAAGCCCAAGGTGATCTATGTTTGTCATTGACGTGTAGTTTTATAGTTTGTAGTTCCTAACATTTTTTGTAGGAATTGCACATTGGGGGCTTTGATATATCCTTTTCATTTACTGATTTTTTCCACTTTAGCTTGCATATACATGTAGTGTCATATACAACTAAAGTAGGGGCTAAATGTATCATCCTAGATTGTAAACACTTGTGTGCTCTACAATTTAATGATTTTTTAGCACCTTCTTTACTGTATTTATATTATAGATTATATTTTTAGACTTCATAATTGCACTTAATACATATCAAATTTGAATATGGGCCCTATAACCTCTTTAATGTTGTGGAAAATTGAGGTAGGACCCTATTTATGGGTAAAAGTACAAACTTGTGTCACACTTTTACAATGGAAGAGGACCACGACATGCAAAGTAGTTAAACTTCAACGACAAGTAAGTGGTATTTGTGTTTAGAATTTGAAAATAATGTAAACTAATGAAATATGTAAAATTGGACGTAGTTTATGCCTATAATTTTTAAAACTTTTTTGAATAAGAATTGACATAGTTTTTTAATTTTTGAAGTCCATTTTTTAAATGTTGAAAAATGCTGAAAATCAAGGGTTTAGTTCCCAGCAACAAAATATATGTAAATAATCTTATTTTTTTCCTCTAATTTTAGAATATGTTTTAGATGACATGTACATCTAGTGCAGAAAAAAGAAAGATTGGTTTTCGGTATATATTTTATCTGTTATAACTATTCAAAGTCGACGTTACCCGAAATTAACAGTTTTTGTCTCTCACCTAATGTGCCCTAGCAAACCTACACCAAATACAAAAAAAATTATATATTCCTGAAGAGGACCCTCTCCTCTAGTCTTAAATATAAGTTTTAAAATTTTTTGACATGATTTTCTATTTTTTATCTTTTTTCGAATGAGCATGTTCTTTAATGTTAAAATACCTACTTGCAGTTTTTTTAACTTATAATATATTATATTTTATCAAAATACTATAAAAATTATATGGCCATAATCTAGACTCGAAGCTCTACAAAAGGGTATTTTAAGATTTTAAGAACAATTCAATTTTGGTGGACAAATAAGCCCTATAAATGACATGTTTCAAGTTTTCTATTTTTTGCTTACTTGGCTGCCACATGGGATGCCCCATAGGTGGGTTTAGCCGAAACGGGTCCAGCCGAAACAGGTCCGGCCGAAACATGGGCCGACCAAACATGGTTGCATGGATGGCCGACCAAACATGGTCACGTGGATGACCACGACCCTTAAAGTTGATATAAATAAAATGTTTTTTTTTAATTTAAAAACAAAAATTGATTATTCTGACTTAAAAATGGTTTTTTACTAAAATCATTTTTTTAATTGTTTTAAAAGCGTATTTTTGGGTGTTAAAATTATCAAGGAGGTTTTTATTATTTGCAAGTTTTTTTTATAGTTTTTTGAGATTTATTTGTGTTTTTAATTAAAGCATTGTTCAATATTAAATTATGAAATTATCGATATCATTTTTTATTTTTTTATCAATTGTATATGGTTTTGTGTATGCAGGTGAATCGAAGCTCTCAATTTGAACAAATTGTGCAATGGGGAATAAAAGAAATAGAGAAAAAAAATATGATGCAATAAGGGATCACAAAATAAAAGGTCATACAAAATGTAATGAAGATAAACTTGTTGAAGTCCAAGAAGATCCAATTCAAGTAGGAGAACCAATTGATGGAAATATATCTTTTGACACGGGCAATTTGATGGAGATGGATGACGATTCAGTTTTTAGTCAATTTTCATCAGACGAAACGGTACCTGAAAGAGCAATAAAAAAAACTATGCAAAAAGATTTGGGATGAATATTTTCAAAATAAAACTCTGACTGGAAAAGCACAATTATTTGCTAGGTTATTCAAGAAAAAAGAAATGACTCCTATTTTGGAGTTGCTAGGTGTTGATAACAAGAAAAACTTAGGAGATGATGTAAATTGAATAATAATTGAAATTTTGCATGATGCATTGAACGACATTAACAACTCAAGTCGAGGAGCTGATTTAAGTACTGCACATAGAGCATTGATGACTACTTTATCTAGTAGGAGGCTGACACAGAGAAAGAAAGTACATGCAATTTTTGATTTACTGAATGTATCTAGAAGAACTATTCAAAGATATATCAGGAAGAGAAATATGTTAGATGAAAATATTCAAAAGGATTGGGTTAATATTTGTAGACTTCCTCGAAAAGACAAAATTTCAAAAGATGTAAAAAGATAGGTCATTGAATATTGGACCGCTCACTCTCATGTTTCTTCTAATAGAAGGGATACTATACAGATGAAAGATGAAAAGACCGGTATGAAAATTGCACATCCAAAACATTTTAGAGATACAACACAAAGCGAATTGTTTGAAGAATTCAAACAAGAATTTTCAAATGTGAAAATATGTCAAAGAATGTTTGAGAGGTTGGGCCCTTGCTTTGTACGCATAAATAAGGTACGTGAAACTTGTTGTTGCCAAAATCATGTTGAGTTTCATCTATATTTGAAATCATATAAAAAGATTATGGTAGTACTTAATTCAGATATGCTCATCCCTGCAAGTACGACGCAATTTGTGAAGTCTATATTATGTGAGAAATCAGAAGATTTGGATGAGTTTAAAGTACAATGTATAAAGAGTGCATGCAGTGATTGTGGAAATTTACATAAATTTCCATTGCAAATTGAGAATATTGAGGTTGCAACACCAATTTTATGGAAGAGATTTGAATATGAGACATACCGAACTAAGAGCGGAGATGAATCCAAAAAAATTGTATTGAAGGAGAGTGAATTTCCCTACCTTGAGTTTATGACCAGGTTCCGTGCTATCATTTATCCACATATCCAGCATTGCCATGGTGCAAGATGGAAAGCTAAATAGTTTCATGATTCAAAAAATTATTTTCCACCTAGTTGTATTATTTCAGTTGTAGATTTCTCAGAGAACTATACATTCTCCCCTCAATCAGAGCTTCAAGCTCAATATTATCATTCTGACCAAGTTGCAATATTTGTACAAGTGACCTATAGACACGCACAATTTGATTTGGATGAGGTAGAAAGTACCAATGCAAATGAACACAATATCATCAAGGAGGTTCATTTCTATATCAATGATGATAAGGTTCATGATAGGAGCTATGTGGCTCATTGTTTTGCAATGTATTTTGAAGATATTGTGAATCGTGGGATAATAGCTTCACAACAGTGGATTTGGTCTTATGGTTGTGTAGGTAAGTGCATGCACTTTAATTCATTTTCAAATTCTCATTGATTACTTGTTAAATTATTATGTGATGATAATCTTGTGCATATGTAACAACTTAATCTTGCAGGACAATTTAAATCTGCATAAGCCTTTAATTGACTAGCTATGCAACATGCTAGATGCAATGTTAAGTTTCTGTGGAACTTCTTTGAAAGTGGACATGGAAAAGGAGAGCACAATGGAGCAAGAGAATGTGTGAAGCATGCACCTTGCCAACATGAACTTGTAGGTACAAATGGTGTGAAGAGTAGTTAAATATATATATCTAGATATTTCAAATAGTAGAATTTAAACTTAGATGTATTTGAACTTTAAACTGATAGTTTAGAAATTTAGAGGTAACATGATACAAAATTAAAAGAAAATTGTTGAATGGTGTAAAAATAATTTTGCTATTTGGGACACCAAATACAACAAACATTATTTTTGGGAAGTGAAAGGTAATTTATAGTTTGTAGGAAAAATCTAAATTAAAATTTAATTCCGTGTTCATCTATGTTATCATAATTGTTGATTTAAATATGTACAACTTTTATTTCATATTTGTAACAGATATAGACCGATCTAATCCTTACAATTGTCAAAGGATTGTTGGTATTAGAAGTTTACATCAATTGATGAGTACCGGACAACACAAGTCTCTATTGATTCAAGTAAGAGAAAAATCATGTTTCTATGTTGACTGCATTGAGGACAATCCAATGAGTCAATGTCAAAATATTGCAAATGGATATGTTTCACAATGGGACATGAAGGAGTTAATCAGAATGCCTCCTTATGAAGATGACGATATTGACATAAACATTCATGATCCTATATATTCAGTTGATTATGAGAGTGTTTCTGATTTGGTTGTTACAGGTGCATGCACATGTACATGATCTTTTATTTAAATTTAATTTATTGTACCTTTGATTTGAATTTAATATCTAATCTGCATTTGTATCTAGGTGATAGTTTTGTTGTGGTTGCAGATACTAACAATGCTGAAAGTGTAGATTATTATCTACTAAGATGCACGAAAGAAAAATGCAAATTGATAGAAGAAATTGTAGATGGTGATGGATAGTCATATCCGACTGGTTTAGTTTTTATTGAAGGAACATATTATCAGCAAGTAAAGATAGGCAGAAATGGTGTTTTATTTATTGAATATATGTCTGGTAAAAAATTTCTACTTTATAGTCACTTGGTTATAGCAACAAAGTTGCAATTTGAAACATTGCAAAAAGGAGGAAGTGCCAATCAAAAGTGGAGGTTTCCTATTGAAGAACATGAATTTTTTTTGGAGATAATAAAAGAAAGAGACGATCTAGACTATATGAATCAGGAGCTTTAGGATAAAATTCTTTTTGTAGCTCTCATACTTTCATATTTGAACTCTATAGTTTGAACTCTTACTTAATATATTGGATATTGGATATGTGTTATTGAACACTACAATTTGAACTCTATAGAACTATGCATTCTTGGTATATTGTGTATTCTTTTATAATGTATATTTTGATGGTTCATTTATTATATTGCTTAAATATGTACATGTTATTATAGATTTATGTGTTAATGTGTATGCTTTGTTACATCCCCTTAAGACATCCCCTTTTAGATTATTTTAAATTAGTTACATGACAAATTGAATAGGTTATTTAACTATATTTTGATGTTTCAATTCATTTATTATATTGCTTATTTATATGTATGTTATTATATATTTATGTGTTAATGTGTATGCTTTGATACCCCCCTTAAGACATCCCCTTAAGACATCCCCTTTTAGATAATTTTAAATTAGTTACATGACAAATTGAATAGGTTATTTAATTTTATTTTGATGGTTCAATTCATTTATCATATTGCTTATTTATATCTATGCTATTATATATTTACATGTGTTAATGTGTATGCTTTGATACCCCCCTTAAGACATCTCCTTTTAGATTATTTTAAATTAGTTACATGAAAAATTGAATAGGTTATTTAATTGTATTTTGATGGTTCAATTCATTTATTATATTGATTATTTATATGTATATGTTATTATATATTTATGTGTTAATGTGTATGCTTTGATACCCCCCCTTAAGACATCCCCTTTTAGATTATTTTAAATTAGTTACATGACAAATTGAATAGGTTATTTAATTGTATTTTGATGGTTCAATTTGTTTATTATATTGCTTAAATATGTATGTTGTTATAGATTTATATGTTAATGTGTATGTTTTTATACCCCCCTTAAGACACCCCCTTTTAAATTAGTTTAAATTACTTACATGGAAAATTGAATAGCTTAGTTACTTACATAAAAATAACTCTAAAATATGAAATAACACATTCATATATGAGATGATGAAAATGAACATGAACATGTATATATGAAATAACATACATACATATATGAAATGACGAAAATGAACATGTATATATATAATGTCTAAAATATGAAACAACTCATTCAAATGTATAACATACATACATATATGAAATGATGAAAATAAACATGTATATATGTAATGTCTAAAATATGAAATAACTCATTCACATGTATAACTTACATACATATATGAAATGATGAAAATGAACATGTATATATGTAATGTCTAAAATATGAAATAACTCATTCACATATACATAACATACATACATATATAAAATGATGAAAATGAACATGTATATATGTAATGTCTAAAATATGAAATAACATGTAAATGTATAGGTCTAAAAATACACGTAGATCAAATGTCTAAAATAAAACGTAGATGAAATGAAATGTCTCAACTAGGACCATGTCCTGACCCGTGACCTAATGATGGTCCACCTCCTCCTGGTCTCTGTGTGCAATAAAAGAAATATACATGTCATGCATACACACATGTATAATAAACTAAATACTTATGTTCATAGAGAAAAGGTTTGAAAAAACATGTAAATTTACATGTCTGTCATGATGCACAGGATCACTAGGAGTCTGTAAATCTCCATATCCATGCTCGACACTGTCCACAATACTCTGGAGAACATATATATATATATATCAAAATTTTAATTCAAATTATTTATGTCATTTACTTGTGTAAGTTTTATAAATACATCAAAATTTAAATAAATAAATACCGTAGTAGTATGTAGTGCTCTCCTGATCTCGCTCAACTCTGAATCATGTAAGTCTGAATCATGTAAGGACAAATGTGAGGGATCAATCTGGTCATCTGTAAGAAAGCTGGAAAAAATTCAATGAACTGGACATGATGAAATGGCCTGGGTAGGCTGGTGAGGTGCATCCTCACCAACTGCAATCTGCTGAGGTGCATCCTCACTAACTGCAGTTTGCTGAGGAGTTGTAGGTGGTGCAGGAATATCGGCCTCCTATCTCTGTGCACCCTGAGAACCTGATCTAGTAGATCTGCTGAGAATGATGGGGTAAATTCTGGGACATCCTTGAGAGGAACCCCGATGATAATTTGTATAGCTTGATATGCGCAAAGTAGATCGCTAGATAAATATGTGCACGTATGACGGAAATGGTCCAAATCTGATATAGCTGCAACCTCTAAGGGAGATGGTATATATACTATACTGTATGGATCATTAGTAGAGGATGTATCCTATGTAGGTGGAGGAACACTAGAATGGGAATGCAACATGTATCTCCCTAAATGATCAGATGACATATCATGAACCTGTGTCGCGATACATGTGATACTAGAAAATACATCTGTCCTCATACTGTGATTATGTACAATCTGTCTTGCAGTTACCATTTCCAAACCTTTTGGTATGACCAAAATGTTTGGACCCACCCTTGCCTGCTTATTAGCAGGCACTGGGGCATTAGGCCCTTTGAATCTACCTGATAATCTCCCCATCCCTTGCCCAGCATAACCAGGAAGATATGTGTAATCAACATCATAATGCAAATGAAATTTTTCAAATAATTGTTTGCAGAAATATAGGGGAAGCTCATCCTTCTGGGGCCACCTATGATGAGAAGCCAACCATCGAGGATATATAAATGGTCCAAAAAGGTCATCCTCACACCGTGTAGTCATATAGCCTCTGACCTATGCTCTGTCTCGGTAAAAAGGAAACATGGTTTTCACCATAGCGGTGGAGACCTCTGAATCAATTTGTCTATACTTCACAACACCAGTAACGTTGCGAGAGAGAGAAGTATAGAATGTATCAATAGATATACTATCATAAGGGTTGTATGATTGAATTGTGTCAATCATACAAACTAGGTCCTCTCTAATGACCTTCACCCAATCCCTATTAGGGAGGGTGGTGGATGAATGGATACCCTAATCGAGAACCTCAATAGCTCGTGTCAATCAAGCTATCGTACAAGCAAATAAATCCTCCCCGTCCTCTCTAGAATTAGTCAATCTATGAGAAGATCAAGAACTACGATCCCCCTGTATACTGGCATTTCTAGAATCTACAGGCAATGTCCCTCTACCCGATGCCATGTGATATAAAAAATAGATTTATATATGCTCGAAAGCATAAAGAAGAATATATGTCTAGATCAAGCTGCACATGTACATGGTCCAATTCTAATTTAATTATATGTTTTTAAACACATGTACATTACAAATAAATAAACTAGAAAATACTTGAATGCATATACATTTGAAAGAAAAATGATTTAAAATCATATATATACATACATGTGCATATATTTTCTAACGAAAAGAGGTTTTGAGCTATGAATCAATTTTGTCCGTAGGTTTACAACTAGTCAAGTTGAATGTAAAATAATGTTTCATGCTTAGGTTTAGGGATCAACTTGGTTTATTTATTAATTAGGTTTAGGTTTAATTTTTTTTTGGTTAGTCCATTCATGTTGGTTTCTACCACGTTCTAGTTGAAGGTCAGGGTTCATGTGTTGGTTGAACATGTTAGGGTTTAAGTTTGTGGTGAGGGTTCATATATGTTTGTTTAGTGTTAGGGTTTGTGTTGGTTAACATGTTCTAGTTTCATGTTAGTTTCTAGCTAATGCCATGTCATGTGATAGATAAAATAGATTAAAAAAACACTTGAATGTACATGTATGTTCGAAAAAATGCAATTTAGCACATTAAGGTTTATGCTGATTTATGTTTCAGTTTCATATTAGGTTTCTGTTAGGGATCAATATGGTCAGGGTTTCATGTGTTAGGGTTCACATGTTAAAGTTTATGTTAAAATTCATGTTTCAGTTTCATGTTAGGGTTCAAGATGTTGGTTTCATATTAGGGTTTCATATGTTAGGGTACAATGTTATGTTTAATACATGAACGTTACATAATAAGATAATGTCTTGTATAGTTTATTTTTCTAATGTTTTGTAAAATTTTGCTAAGGGTTTATTAGGGTTCATGTTAAGGTTAATTTGTTAGAGTTTATGTTGATTTATGTTTCAGTTTCATGTTGGTTTTTATACATACTGTAATATTTTCCTAATGTTTTGAAACAAATGTAATAAAAATAAATTAATTAACTAAATAACATTTTCCTAATGTTTTGTAACACATTCCTACTATTTTGTAACATTTTCATACTATTTTCTAATATTTTCCTACTGTTTTGAAATAAATGTAATAAAACTAAATTAATTAACTAAATAACTAACATATAATTTTAATTGAAAAAAAAAATTAAATCTACATAAAACAATATTGTATATTTTCTAAAATTAAAAATAACAAAATTAAAACAAAAATCATCAAATAATAGTGCAACTACATTAATTTAACAAAGTAAAACTTAAGAACATTTTAAAAAAAAAAAACTAACTTATTTTTGACCGAAGTACCCCTATTCCGCTCCACAATTCTTGGAAGGTGCTCAGTGCAAATGAGCCGCTCAAACGATTTTTTGACTTATATATAATTTAAGGGTTCTAGCAGAACCATGGTTCGGCCGGACCTGTTTCGGCCAAAACAGGTCTGGCCGAGACACTTCTGCCACATTGATGCCACATGGCACCGCATGTGTGCCACGTATGTACGGCCAGACATGTTTCGGCTGAACCAGGTCCGACAGGATGAGGTCTGGCCGAAACAAGCCAAATAGTCCTCAAGTGTGACACAGCTCCATACATTTACCATTATAGGTGTCCTCTATTTTTCCTCCAATAATGAAACTCATCTCATCTGCTAGGACCTATTTCACCTTTTTTATGGCCTCAAATGCAATCCCGACATCATAATTAGCTGAATTTTTAGATCTCATCTCTATAGTCTCACCAAGACCCATAAACCAAATTTTGGCCAAACCTAGCTGAGACAAGTTGACTAATCTAGCCGTACTCTAATCACACCCACTTCAATTTTAAAACTAAAAAAAAAAGTAGAGATTACTCTTCTTGATGGAAAGATTCTAATTAATATGGTAGCATATTTATTTTCTTGTTCATCTAATCCTCTTCTATTTCAAAGTATACCTTTAAGGCCCATGGAACCCTAATCTAAATGACCATTAGGGGAAGCATATTCATAGCTATTATAGCTAACTTCAAGCATACACAATTCTCAAATAGTTACATCAAATGTCGACTATCAATTTTTTTCACCTCTATATGCGACTTACTTCTATATAGCTATTGTTCTAGCTTCTACATATTAGAGGCACACATTGTGGGATCTCTTATGTACATAAGATTGACAAAGTGATCATTTCAAAGTGTCACCCAATACCTCCTTCAAGACATCTCATTAAATGTGCAAAAAAAATAGCTTTTAAAATGCTAGTATTTATGCACAAACATTCGAATAACACTACAGTACTTATAATTACCATTGAAAATGCTAACTCCTACTCTTCCCCTATTTTTTAGCATGTAAATTCAATATTAAAAATATCCATGAACATTCATAGGGTGTAAGTTCAGTATTGAAAACAACATTCATACATACCTTTCATGTTGGTATTTTATTCAATTTTTTAAAATCCTTAATTCCTCTATGATAATTAAGTAGGATCTACGAAGTATGATGGCAAACTTTTTTTTTTATAAGAGTAAGTGAAATTACTACAGAGAAGGAAATAATTGCTTCGGATCTAACTAATAATAATTTTAGACACCCAAACTTAGATCATAAATGATTTTATTTCCCACTTTCTAAAAATTATGAAGGTAATCTATAAATACACATTTGTTTAAATAGAATAAATTTTAATTTTAAGTGTTATATAATTATTAAAATTTAATAGATAACTCTGGAAAAAGGTATGCACCATATAATTACTATTTATGTTTAAATAGATAAAATATTTCAATAAGAAATACAAAATTTAAAATAATTGATTCATTAATCCAAAGGCTTTAATTATCTTTATTTGGATTGTCTATATGTGACATCCCAATATTTGCATTGCCGAAAACATTTGGCATAGACTAAAACATTGACATTTATAAGTTGAATTTTGCTTTGGCGAACTAAAAGAAATTAAAATTTGAATTTTGTTTTGAACTATGAGATCCAATAATGAGTTTATTGTTGAATTTAATATTAACTATAAACTCATTATTGCAAGATGATTTTATACTTGGTATTATTGCAAGATAAATTAAGGAGCAAGTAATGTTAGGTACATATCTTCATTTACAATACCAACACTAAATATTACAGATACAAACAAATGATTAACAAATATTGGAAGATAAGACAGTAAAAGCCAACAAATAATGGGAAAATAATTTGAGTTGGTAGGAGAGATTTAAATAGACGAAGACATTTAAGGAATCTATTAAACCCCTTAAATAATCCTAAAGATCTATTGATCTACATATCTTCAAATAAAAATGATGAATTGTCCTACTGCGGTTGTTTCTAGGTGTTGCTATTTTAGCCACTTTTATTATAAAATGTAGGCCTAAAAAGATCTACATGTTTGAAATTAGAGAAATAATGTCAAACTACATGTAAAACATTTTTACAAAACTAAAGAAATTATATAATATATAATTATTAATATTTTTATTTTACAACTCGAAAAAAATGTTTGTATTCTTTAAGAAAAAAATATTTGTATTCATTAAGAATAAATTGACAGACCTTTCCAAATTACTTATACCTAAATAACTACTTTTATTTAATTAACCTAAACAATCCAAATAAAAATTAACAATCCTTTAGAATCAGTGACTCTATTATTTTAAAATTTCTTATTAAATTCTTATTTTTTATTATAAAAAAGTATAACAAGAATTACATAGCTCTAGGTGTGTCAGAAAATAAGACTTCAACATCAAGAACATGACCAGGTGTAAATAAGTAACTACAATTATAACAAGATGGATATAAAAACCAGAAAACTCTAGCTGGAAAGTACAAGGAAAACAACTACAACAACCAGAAATGTGGCTATAAACACATAAAACTACAACAATGAATAACATTAAAAAAATGAGAAGCAATTACATTATACCTGTATAAAATTCAACAACTTTCATGCCTATTTTGAGCCAAGGGTAAATGATAAACAATTGAACCTTGATTATTACTGTCATGCCCAAAAGTTGGGCAAAACCACACGAACAAAAAATTTTAATAACGCACAAAACAGGATACCCAAACAAACATAAGGGTAACATGTGCATGCAAAACGGTGCAAAGGGATAAATGAAACCAGAAAAGGTCTCAATGAGAGGAATAGCTTTCACAGCTATCCTAAAGGATGTCTAAAGCTCCAAACTGGATCTGCACGTAAACTGAGGTAGTTGACCAAAAGTCAACTAGAGTTGACCCAAAAGTCAACTAGAGTTGACCAAAAGTCAACCAAACTCTAAAATAAGAGAAGGGACACGACAAGGGACTACTAAGCTCTAAAGAAGTCATAGGCACGCAAAATGAGGTAGTTGACTATAAAGTCAACCCATGTTGACCAAAAAGTCAACTATCTTCGTAAGACATGAAACTAAAATCCTAGGGTCCAACGGGTACAGGGAATAAATGGGATGAAAAATCAGGATGATTGGAGGAAGTTTGACCATAGTTGACCAAAAGTCAACCATGCATGACGCTGGTCAAAGGAAGCGAATTATACCCTTATTAAAAGTATATCATGAAGATAAGGGGTTGTTATGACCCCCTTATTGATAAAACGTTATCTAGGTTAATGAAATAAATCTACGATTAAGTATTGCATTAAGAGTAACTTAAATTAATCGAATTCCCTTAATAACTTAATTTGTTTAACATTTAAGAGAAAACAAATAAACCAATGGATATTTAACTATTTAAATAAATCTAATCTTTAAATTTAAATACTAAACAAAATTACCCCTTAAAAATATAACCTTCTTAACAAATCATTATAAATAATATTAGTAAAAAAAGAAATAACATTGCTAATGTATAAACAATATTAATTTATACATTAATTTAATACTAACTACCTAAAAATTACAATATGATTACATAAATAAATCAAATCTAGCTATACAAATCTAATTCTTAAAAGAAATTCAAAACAAAAGAAAAATCGCCACACTAATATAATATAAAAAAAAAACAAGGGCAAGGAAGGTAGGGTTTATAACCCTAAGCGAAACATAGAGGGGAGTCGGCCCGAAAGAACAGTGGCGGTGGAAGGAGGGCGGCGCATAGACAAAAGCATTGATAGGGGGGTTTTGGCAGGTGTCGAATGGCAGTGTGGTGGCCGTGGTGGCGGCAGCACCACCCGCTATGTTTAAGCGAAGGGGGAGGATGGAGCGGTCGATGCCGGCAGCGGCGCCTCCCCACTGTGCTACGCACAGTGGGTGGCCCGCATACCGCGCGGACCCACTAACAAGCCAAGGATGGGGGGGGGGGGCTCGGCCCTCCCCAAACATTTTGCAAAAAATCTTTTTTTTTTTTTTTTAAATTACAATAGCGCTTAGCGTTTAGCGCTGCGCAAAACCCGCGTTTGTATATATATTTTTAAATTGTTTAATACATGTTGCAAGATTTTTATAAAAGGTGGGATATATATATATATATATATAAGAGCAAAGAAAAGCTTATTTTATTACTGGTGAAAAAAAATAAAAAGGGACTGTATCCCCCAAAACAGGGGGCATTAGATAATTTTTTTTTTTGAATTTTATTTTATGAAATGCATCTATATTTTCTTCCTAAAGTATTGGTGGAAGAAAATTTTAAAACAAAGCAAATTTATTTTCTGAAAAAGATTTCCATTATTTTTTATTTTTTTTGAGGAAATATTATAATCTTTAGGGAAATCATAACAACCATTTATATAATAGTTTACGTAATAAAAGAGAATAAACATTTTTTTTAAAAACTAACAATTATTCCATTCATCTATAATTAGGAATTCCAATAAAAATTTATTGAGCAATTTAATACTAATAAGAAATTTTGAACTTGATCATACTATGAAATATAAGTTTATAAGTTTGCTACTAACTATCCAAATATTCATCCAAGAAAATACTTAAACATATAAATTATGAAGTT